>LPNX010206758.1:10384-26363 GCA_001517045.1 Pseudotsuga menziesii | reverse complement strand
TAAACAAATAAATAGTAGGAAGCCAAAAAGGCTGAGCGGAAGGTGAAACCCAACCGTCATGTGATTTGTATAAATATAGGCATTTGCATTGGAATAATAATTAATCGGGAGTTATTACCAACACTGAACATGGAGGTGTACATAACTAGAGGGGGATAACCAAAGATGTGGACCAATCTGGGGACTGACACACTGAGTGGGGGAGAACAGGAAAAAGGGGAGTACGGGGCACTCAAACTTCCTTTGTTCAGAGTATGACGACAGGGCTGACCAGGTAGCAAATGAAGCTGACTCATGGGAGAGGGATCATAGTTGTAATTCTGGGAATATAACTGCAAATGGGAAATATTGAGGGAAGTAACTAGACTAGTGATATCTAGGGGATCCAAGGAAGACTCATCGCAGAATACTCTAAACAAAGGAGACCCAATGGGGGGAATCTACCAAAGTGTGATATAAGGGGTGGTGCTTAAACACACCATTATGACACGATCTCGTGGATTTTTAGCGAGCCTAAGAAAGTAATTGCTCGATGGTGTTTTCAATTTTAGAGAGTCTAAAAACAGGAAGAAGACTCCAATGTGGTCTCTTTTTCATATGTAGTCTCCTAAGCCCAAAAGGGATAAAAATGTACAAAGAAGAGCTCTCCCAACCTTTGGGGGAAGGAATAATTCTTTACCGTTGGTAGTCCAATCAGGCCAGAAAAGGTTAAACCTATACTGATTGGACAGTCATTCAAATACTTTCACAAGCATGAATGAAACCAAGTTTTCTCGGTGATCTTTCCTTTATGAGAAGGCTAGAAAAGATCTTAAAGACAACCCATAATTAGCTTTTTCGTAAAGTACGGTCCCAATGTTCGAGAAAGCATAAAAGGATGAAAAGGGAAACGTTCCTGGCTTGAGTGCACCAAGGTGCTCTTTTTCTTATGATAGTCTACATAGTCCGAAAAAGGAGATAAACAAGGCTACATAGATTCCCTTTGAAATACTTTAACGAGCGTGAAAGGAAGCAAGCGTGCTCGATGATATTTTCATTCTTTTAGGAGTCAGAAAAGAGCTTAACAGATACTCCATAATGGTCAATCAAGCAAGGGGGAAGTGTTTGATATATGGAAAGAGGTTATGTTGTGAACATGGCTGAGAGGAATAAATGCATAACACTAGTGGGGCCCCCTTGCGGGATCATGGATGGTGGTCAAAGATGGCCAACTGTGTAGTACAGATGGAGTGAATGGCTCGTAAACATGCCAATACATACAAAGGGAGATTCACGTGATGGCACACAAATTGTGGTGAATTTTGGGAAATGGCCCAGAAAAGCAGAGTGAGAGCACGAGACAAGGGTCTCATTAAAAGGTAGAGGATGAAAAAGTGGTCCGGTGGTGCGAACGACGTCTCAAATGGACTTTGGATAACTCTGACTAGCAGCTAATGATGTTTCCCTTGGTGTAGTGGTGCGCGGGGAAAAAATAGACCAAAGGGAGGCCTATGGGTACAGAGTGAGCTCAACGTGTAAGGTCTGATTCACATGGTTGCACATAAATAAACGTGACTCTAAAAATGGCCTAAAGAAGCAATAGGGAGGGAGGCAATCTAGAAGGTCATTTCTAGACCTAGGAGATTTTTGCACAATGGTGGCAACATCCTATCCTTGTAGAGGATGATCCATGCATGGGAATGGAATACCAGGGAGATACAGAGAGGCATCCACCTCTAGGGAAGGTCTTGGGACTTGACGGTATGCTAGCATAGTGGTAGCTATATGATACATGCAACATACTGTGTGCATGTGCAGATGTGGTACTGCACCCTCTAGTGGGGTACCAACGACACATGAGTAGTGTGGATGAGTTAGATCCACTCGCTCATGTGCAAATGATGCGATGAAGTTCTACAATGGAGTCACTACGAATAGACATGGAGCAACTACTAGAGGGGGTTGCCGGCTTGTGGTAAAAACGATGCAAAAAAAAGAAAAACTATGATTGAAGTGTACTCATGGTGACTTCAAGCATAAAACCTCCAGCGAAGGAAATTGGAATTGCCTTGGAGACTCTACAATTGGTGCAGAGTACGTGGGGGGTGAAGATTTAGAATGGCTTGGACCTTCAAAGGATCAACTACAATCCCTTTATGAGATACGATGAATCCGAGTAAACGCCCGATGGGGACACAAAAAATACACTTGAGGGGGTTCAAGCGGACGTTGTATTTGCGCCATCGTGAGAAGACTTGGCGTAGGTCTTCTAAATGTTGTGAATTCTTTCGAGAGCGAGACATGAGGTCATCTAGGTAGACCAAGATAATGTGGATGAGGTCGTGGAAGCAGAATGTCATAGCCCGCTGGAAAGTGGCTCCGGCACTTTTAAGGCCAAATGGCATAACATGGTATGCAAACGTGCCCCATGGGGTTCAAAACACAATATTGTACTGGTCCTCTTTCCGGATTTGAATTTGGTTATAACCAGAAAAACCATCCATGAAAGAAAAGACTTCATGTCCGGCACACGCGTTAATGGTTTGGTTAATGAACGAATTGGGGAAGTTGACTTTGGGACATGCCAAGTTCCAGTCACGGAAGTTAGTACATACATGAATGGTACCCTTTTTTTTATTAACGGAAACATGATTAGAAACCCAAGTGGTATACGTGATGGGGTATATGAAACCTGCTTTGCGTAGTTTCTCGATCTCAACCTTTATAGCAGGAGCCTTTGCGGGGTGAATGGGTGTTTGTTTTTGGCGAACTGGTGCCATATCAGGCCATGTGTCGATATGATGTTTGATGATGGATGGATCAAGCCCAGGAATCTCGGTATTGGACCAAGTGAAAACATCACGGAAATCCTAAAAAATTTCTTTGTAGGAAGCCACTTCTTCAGGGGAGAAAGAGGCTCCAAGTGTAACGTCTTCAACTACCTCAGGGTTGGTTGATATGTTGACCTTAATGGTTGGTGAAATCTTAGCCATATTACCCTCTTCAAAGGCGTTGGGTGCCAGAATGGGGTTCTTGAACCAGTCAACTTTGCCATGGATGAAGTCTTTGGCTTCAACTGAGTACTGATCTGACAATGAAAGAGGTTTATCGAGAACAAAGAATGAGCAGTGATGCATATCATCCCAAGGGTACTCAGGAGCTAACAAAGCTTTAATGATTTCCTCATCTTTGTTGAAACAATGCATAGATAGATTAGAGGGATCCTCTATGTTTGAGGGGATGGAAGGACTAGCAGAACTGGAGATCATATATATGCTGTTGGATGTATCCAAGGAGGAAATCGGAGGGTGGATCTCCTCAAGGACGGTGATGTTGGATTCACGAGAGTGTTTCTGAAGGTTGCTAAGGGCGGATCGAAACTCAGACAAGTCGAGGAAATGGTGAGAGTAGTGACCATACAAGCCTAAATCACACAAGGGTTGTTGGTTCACAATGCCTTGTTCTTAACCGTCGGTGGATTTGGGACAGCGACTACTGGGGTTCTGTCTGATGTATCCATAGCATCTATGTGGGTGCACAGGATAGGAAACTCTAGACAATTTTTTTGTCGTGTGACCTGGGATTTCACATAATGCGCAAGGGAGAGCCGACCGAGGTTCAGTCGTTGCTTTGGTTTCCTTGCCCCCAGTATTCTTTGGAGGAGGAGGGGCAAGATTGGAGATGGGTGGAGCCTTGGATGGACTAGGAAGTGGGTGTGACACCATCTCAATGGGTTGGATGGGAGTCAACACAACCTGGGGAATTGGGGGTGGGGTGGGTGGATCGAGGTACCTCATATGAATTCCCAACGTAAAATTTGGTACATTTAGAGTATCCAAGAAAGGCTTGATCACAATGCCAGATGGTGGGAACAGGAAGGGAATCATGTGGATTGGGAATGAACCCCAATAGTTTCCCAGTGACTGATGTTGACGTTATGACTGATGTTGCGATGTGGTCGGAATGGCACTGGATGTGATAGTACACAAATATGAAACTTAATTCAGTGTAGGCGTAGGTGGCAAGGACAAAAAGGTGTTCATTATGGGAGTGTTGAAAAACAGGCTTAGGCCAACAACAGACAAGGATGGAATTGACACACTATCAATGGTGGAGATGATAGTTCGAAGGATGTGTTCTGGCGTAGCTGACCCCTTAGGATCGTAGTATGTCAATTGGTCAACAGTTATGATCTTCCCATCATGGAGGAATATCAGTAGTCGGAAGACAGTAGAGGCCACAGCTCGCATGGCATACATGTAGCTACGTCCTAGGAGGAGAATATAGTCAAGTTGGTCGTTGACAACCTCAATGTCAATCAACACTGTTTTACCAGCTAGTTCAACAGGGACATTCGTGAGAATGCCCTGTGGATGAGTGGAGCGACCATCGTAGGCGCAGAGAGTGGTGGTAGAAGGTTGAAAGGTAGGGGACCCGAGTTTCTGCCAAATAGTGGTCAACATGACGCAGGTGGATGCCCCTTCATCAATGATTCATCCATGTATCACCAAATTCTGAATTGATATCAAAACCTAGAAAGCGACGATGGATGGCATCCTAGGTTCGCCTTGATCCAAATTGAATGTGATCAATATGGAATCAGAGGGATTAATGGTACCTAGTGCGGAAAACAACACTTTACAGTGTATTGGGAAGGTTTTGAGTACTTCCATATTGGGCCAAGTTGTCAAAATTGTAGTTGAGGGTAGCTCTAGAAGTAGCATTGTTTGCGATGCGATGCATAGGGAACCGTGGTTCGTTAGCCGCCCCATGGGTGGGGAGTCTTGGTAAATGTAAAGACATGTATGTGCTGGTAGAGGTAGATGTCACTGATGGGTGAGATGTTGTTGTGGTGGATCCATACTGGTTGCGTCGAGTCAGTAGGTTGACTTCTTCGGATGACATTGTCATTAGGTGATGGACACCAGCCTTTGCAAGTTGGGCCGCAACAAGAGTTGTGGGAGCAGGAGCTGTGGGAGCAGGTGGGGGCAAGGGTTGGGTTGCAACCATCCCTTGGTGTGGTAGTGGGTTTTGAAGCACCATGGGTAGAGGATTTGGTGGTGTTGGGTTTGGCTGAGCTCGAGCAACTGCATTGGGATCACGTTGAGCGTCATTCTATAGAATTTGTTGGATGCGAGCCATGTGAGGACACAAATGGGTGTAATGACCATAGGTGTTGCAAATAACACACGGATGGTTGGTCCATAACTATGGGTTCTTCCCAATTCGATTGGGACGCTGGGTATTCTGTGCAAGCTGGTCGACACCGTTATTGTTTGGAGGATTGGCATGTTGGTCACTTTCTTAGGGATGATTATTGCCTCAGTGTTTTCCTTGCTTGTTATTTCCTTGCCCTTATTGTTTATTAGGGGCATTTTGGTTGGGAATGTTTTGCTTAGCATAAACCTGGCTTGTAGAGACTAGAGGAGTTGGGGCTGGAGCCAAAATGGGTTGTATAGGTGGTGCATAATAAACCGGGGGAGCTGGAGTGGCTGAAAACCCAACCGCTTATCTAGAACATGATTATGCCTAACAGGTCGGCCCATGGAAATGATGAATTGGTGCAAGAGGTGCATATGAGGAGGTGGCTCTAGATTGAGCCATCATCCATGAGTAGTCGGTGGAAAAATTGAGTTGGGAAACATGTTGGATGTTACATGGGTGTGGTGGCATCGTAGGAGAGGCTGCATAGAACTGAGGGTGTTGTGTGATAGAGCCAATGACTCCATCAACAACGTGGGATGCTTCCGATGTGTTGTGGCGAGAGGTGTTGGCTCGGGGAGCATCGTGAATGATGGTATATAAATACCCAGACTGGGCGTATATGAAGTCAAATTGTTGAGCCTTTAAGATGGCCTCCTCTTTAGACTGGGGTCACTCGAAGGCGACATCCTTGGCTATGAGTGGGAGTAAGGCTTTCAAAAACCAGTCAAGGAAGATCCTATCATCCAATTGGATCTTGCATAAGCTATGTCTACGTCGCCACTCATGGATGTGATATGTGATGTGGGTAGCTATATTTTGAGGATAGGATAACAAGATCTTCACTCCCTCATCATATCGAATAGGTAGTTGAAAGTATTGGAGGAACATGGATGCAAGTGAGGAGAAATCGAGGTAAGTGGCTTGAGGCAGCTCGATGTACCTTTTGGCCTCAACACCCGTAAGTGTGTGCTGGAACAACCTCAATCTAACAGAGTCATCCACTATGATGTTCAAGGAACACCATAAGTGGAACGACGTGATGTGGTTCTGGGGGTCCTCACCTGTCTTTCCCTCAAACTTTGGGATGTCCAATGGGAATTTTGTAGGCATGGGAGGCCAGTGTGGTTGATGACTGATGGGGTCATTTGTTAATATTGCCAAATATGGCAGGTTAAGACTAGCCATGAAAGGTAGGCTAGACCCGAGGTTGGCTCGGGATGGACCAGCAATGGTGCCAGTGTTTAAAGGAACATATTTCTCATGCATGGCGGGGGGTATATGAGGTTGACAGATGCGTAGGTTATGAACAAAACTAGAGATTCTATGAATAAACCTAGTGTTTACGAACATAGTTCACATGCATGGCGGGGGGTATATGAGGGGTATTTGGGGGCGCTTGTTATAACAGATGCGTAGGTTCTTCCCTCTCATCTTACCGGGGTACATGTGGTAGTTCCCTTTAGTTTTTATGAACAAACCTAGAGATTCTTAGGGTAGATTCATTAAGACAGTAAAATTTTGTTAAAATTCCTATTAATTTTTACGGGGGACATAATACCCCAACCATTAACTTAGTGGAAAGGCATAAAAAAAAACACCTATAGGAAGTAGTTCTACTGGAAACATAAAGAGACTCTTTTGGGAGATCTTACAGGGGAATCCATAGAAGGAGAAGAGATCCTGGCGGGAGGTCCCAAGGGCCTCATTTCTGACTAAGTTCAAAGGCACTAACCATCGAGAACCCTTAAACCTTCCACTAGTCACAAAACCAAATAATACAACTTTTTTCACTAGTAGGGGAGCCGAACTTCACTAATTTTGTCGATCCTTCCCAGGTGAAATCTCTCTTTGTCAGCTCAATAAACATAGTAATATCACAAATTGAAACATCCATAGTAGCATATACCATCCCTATAAGACCCAATAAGAGCACGGTTGATCAAAGGAATATCTCTCCTAGAAAAGAACATTGGGACGCCCCATTCTCACCTCGAAAGAAACCTTCTAGGTATACTCACTTTAGAAACCAAACTTACATGAAGAAACAGGAAGAAGAACGAGCAGCAAAGAGCATCTTTTGTCCAAGATGTAAGACTAAACATCCCCAAGAGGAATGTCCATTAAAAAAAATATTTGCATGTCACATTTGTATGGGGCATCATGTTTTGCCCCAAGGGATCAAGGTGGATCCTACCAAAATAGAAGTAATCGTTGGCCTTCCCTCTCCAAAAGCTCTTCCTCCTCCTGATCCTTAAAAGCATTTTGGGTTATCCTCACTTGTATATATGTAAATATGTGTGTATTTCTTTGAATAAATAAGATTCATTTTTGACAAGTTGTTTACAGGGGACTCTTTTTCTTTCTATAATGTTTTCATGAATAAAAATGAATCATCTAACAAGTGGTTTTGCAGTTTGGTTACAAGTACTTTATCTCTGTAAGTAGCTCATGAGATATTATCTAAAAAAGGAAGTGCTCTAAAAACACTCATAATATATCTTAACTTTTCCCTTTTTTGGTCACTATCAAAATTTGAAGTTTATAGCGCAATTAAAGAATTCTTGTATATCATTTCTAACCACTTATTCTATGATTTTGTTATGCTTTATATATGGTGTCTTGATTCAGACATGTACATTTCTGATTATTTGAACAGTTGCTCGAAAGACTTACTTTAATCATCATGTCCTTCAGAATTTTCACACCTATGGACTACTAGTTTATCCTATATTCATCATCAAAACTTGTCTCTTCAAAAATTTTGTGGTAACTCGAAAGTTAGTAAAATTTTTGCTTGTGGGGAACATTACTTATCTTTTATGTAAAAGATAGACTGAAAGGTCAAAGAACAACTTTAAGTTATTCTCTTTTGACATGATCTATAATTAAGGCCATTATATGTAAAAAAAATATTTTTTGAATTATGTGTTTAGCAGGCTTAACACGCTCTAATACCAACCGAATTCCATATACTCAAAATCATTATATGAAGCAAACCTGTCGGGGAACTGAACAGGCCTACTGGCAGCAGGTCAATGCTAAGTAACATCCTAAAACAAGGAAGCTCGGTAAATGCAAGTAAACCCATCGAGGTACTGAACAGGCTCACTGGCAGCGGGGCTATGCTTACATGGTACCAAGATAAACCCGCTGGGGTACTGAATAGGCATGCTAGGAGTGGGGCAATATTAGGTAAAAGAGATCTGCTAAATGCACAACTATGCACATGGTTCACCGAAAATGATAATATTCGAATGTATAAATATATGTTTAGGCCTATTGTTTATGATGTCATTAGAGAATGACCGTAAGTTGGCCTTGGATCCGACCATCTAAATTCAATCAATACCTAGGATATGATTATCCTAGAAATGAGACCCATAGCTGTAAAATCTCACAAACTCGAGGGTGAACTCAAAAATTCTTGAGATGACAAGAGATCCTTACAACGAGGCATCAATGACTAGTTTTTCCTATGCCATTTTCAAATTATGTTCTCATCACATGATAAATAATAAATGTACATATCTACATATCTGAGCACTGTTGAATCATTTCCATTTATTACTTAGTCTTTATTTTCCCTTGCAAAATATCACAACAACATGATTGAACTTTTATTATTTTATTTTGAAATTACTTAGTTTTCTTGTATGGCTTGGGGACATGCCATATCTTTGGTTTGGGGGAGGATTAGACAGTCTGTCTTTATTTTTCTAAATTACTTATAAAAGACTCATTTTTTTTTTCAAATGACAAAGTGTTTGTAGGATAATGCAAACAACGAATCTGGTCTTAAAATCTTGGATGAATAAGGGAGAGCGCAATTAAAAGATCAAGAGAATTGTTCTATATGACTTTCTTGTGGACTGGCAGCCTAGGAAAATCCATGATTAGCAGCAATATGATCGAGAAAATATTATTATTATAGAAATCGATATGAAGGATCATATGAAGGGTCGAATGATGATCTAAATAAAAACTGTGATATTTTAGCACCTATGGTTAAGTGTTAGCTTAATTTTTGTTTGGGAAAAAAGTTAAAATTTGGTTGATTCATACCATACTATTAAAGTCACATCCACAAGGGAATTATAAATAATCTCGATCCATGATGTAGTATGGTTTAGATCTAATACGATCTCATCTTACTCCCATATGGGTGTGATTTGACCTTAGGGTACTTCCAAATCATCATTACGCTTCCATCACCCCCATCCTATTTTCCGCTCGCACACATAAGCTACCAAATAGTCGACCCTATTGTTAAATCAAGGTTATAGTTATGAATATGGTGTATACATTCATATTAATTTAAATGTTTAACCTGTCCAAATCTTACTTTGGACATGGTTGAACTAACTGAAACTTTATAAACTCATTAAAATACGCATCTTTGACGACACACATTTTAAAGATTGCCATAATGGCATGATCATCTAAACGTGTCGAGTTGTTTGCGTGATCATTTGATCGGTTGAATGAGACATGTTTTAAATCAACACTGTGCGAACCTCTTTCCATTCCTTTCACTGACCATTACCACTATAGAGTGTGTTAGCCACCTTTCCTCCATATTCCCTGCAAACTCTGTATCCTAGTCTCTGCTTAATGATGCTGAATCGCTTTGAACCTGAGAGCTACCAAGACTTATTCTAGTTGCCAGAGTTCAGAGAATGTTGAGAAGTCTTTTTTCAGGCTTGTTGGAACCCGTTTCTTCATCTGCTACAAGGGTATGATGAAGAAAATTCACTACTTTTTGTGATGGGATTCGATGGAAAGAAGGCAAGGGTTGGCCATCTTGTCTTCCCAGTCACTGAGGAATCAATCGCACGTGAAACCAAGCTTCCATGGGAGGGATTTTGATGGCACAAGCACTGGTTTGTTCCGCAGGCATCTCATAAATTTGCCCTTAAACCTGAGTTTCGGCATGTGGCAAGCATAAAAGGTTTTCATCGTGATTGGATTAAACCTAAGTACCTTAATCCTTTGATTGTCATCATCCATTTGATTACTTGTGAAGGTAAGTTCAATGTCTTTAAGTCCTGTCATCTCCATTAAGTTAGCTCATTTTGTTGATCAGAAATATCTCAATTTCCCTTATTATTTTCTTAGGAGCCTGGAAAAGATGTCGAACTAGGTTAGAAAGAATACTATTAACCCTAAGGGCAGCTTATACCATCATAGTTTGATCAAGCTCTTGATCTTAGATCAGCTTAAAGAGTGGAATCAACCTTGGGATACCTTCGTGTCTAAAGTTCTTAACCCCCATTTAAATATCTGAAAACGCCCTTGACATCTTCATAATCAAGAATCCAGTCTATCCCCATCGTTAGAGAAGAAAATCCCCAATGTTGTCCATCTCGATGATGACACATCGAAGGGGAGTCCGTCCACTCACTCTATCCCTGTTATTCCTGGATCTGCTGAATTTATACCCCTACCACGACCTCGCACTTGAGACCAAAAGGAAAAATTCGTTCAGTTTATGGTTCAACTCGCTATCTAGACAAGTCATTCAAACAGTGTGGCCAAATTAGGAAAACCAAAAACTACCTCACCTCTGTTCTCCTTGGCTAGCATTTTAGCTAAAATGCTCGAAGATTATGATCATGAGACCATACATGCACCCGCTCATGAAACTATTTCTACGCCTATTCAGGCTTTGGGTCCTGAAATACAAATTTCGACTGTTGATCTTGAAGTGCCATCCAAGGAGATGAGTCCTCCACAAGACTCTGAGCAGCCTGCAGATCCATCTACTCCACAACAACCAACGGTCGATCAGCTAACCCAGGAGTTGGTTCAATCAATAAGTCGAAATGAAGAGTACGCTAGGATAATCTTAGATCTTTGGCAAGAGAATAAAGATTTATGCTTGTAGGTTAAAACCATCGAAGAGCTGAACAAAGCCATACATTTTTCACATAAGTCTCAATAGGAGAGGCGTGCTATTTTGAAATCACAGGCTCAAAAATTGAAGTTTAAAACCCCTTCTTCATCTACCAAGTCGAAGGCAACTGCTAACGCAGCTCAAACTTCTTCCTGATTCACTTCTCTTTGTGCTCAGTGGGATCTGGCATTTCTCCGACTTGGGGGAATGTTGATCCCAATTTTTTCATCATTTTTTGGCTAATAATTTACATGTTTGACATATGTTTTGTCACCTTTTGGCATGTTTTCTGTCATGCAGTTCACTATTCAGCCCCAGGTATGACTATATTTTGGGTTTATGCAAGTTATGATTTATTTCTATTATTTCATGATTTTATTGGTTAAATTCGATGATATTTGATGATATGCTAACATGTGAAATCGTTGTTGCAGATCATAGTCTTCAGGGAACCAACAAGTAGGCAACGCATCCATCCTAGATATGCGTAGAGCATATCCAACTCAGTGTCCAGCTCACAGTTCGAACCGTCGAGCCAACCGTGCACTGTTGATGATAGATTCCCAAGTGTTAAAGCATGAAACGGTCTGCAAACTACCTACTTTCCACATGTCTGGGTGAGAGCATGATCCTCATTCTAGAAGGATTGCCAACACACTGTCTCTGTTTGACACCTTGACACCAGCCATGCCAAAGAAGAGCCTGTATGCCACATCACACGCCATAGAAGAACCATTTTGCGAGGCAGGAGGAAAACGTTATGTGTTCGCCATTCGATCAGTTATTTGTCATAATGGTTGACTTATCTTAAGAGCAGTCAACCACTGAAAGGGTTAACTTGCTCGCCCTTTGTAAAACACTATATATATATATATATATATACAAACGCTTCTATGTGAGAGCTATTTAATTTTAGCTAGTTGATACACGTGATCATTTTGATTCCAGAAACTCTGTAATACTTTTCTTCAATTTCATAAAAGTTCTTCTTATGTGGTGAATGATCATTAGAGGAAATTTCAATTTAAAATGGGCATTCCAAAAATAATACAAATTCCATGTCATCATTTATTAGCCAATCAAAATGCTTTAAAATTCAAAAAGGGAGCACCTCTTAAACAAATTTTTAATATAAATTTGGGGATAGGTATCATAAAAAAACTATTTTTTTGTTCGTATTCTCGACATATCTCCCTGTGTTTTTACTCAAATTTTGATCGGGAGAGCTCATTGGATGTGGAATTAAATTCTGCATCCAACGAGTACCCACTCGACATACTTTTGATGGGGGCCACTCCCCCAAAAACAAGAAATACTTGAAAAAACGTGATGATGACATCATCATCACATTTTTTTAGGTATTTCTTGTTTTTTGGGGTAGCGAGGCCCGTCAAAAGTATGCCGAGTGAGTACTCGTTCAATGTGGAATTTAATTATGCATCCAACGAGCTCTCCCGATCAAAATTTGAGTAAAACAACAGGGAGATATGTTGAAAATACAAACAAAAAAGTAGTTTTTTATTTTCTTCCTCCAAAATTAATAAATATTATTTTATTATTTTAACTATTATTTTATTAATTTTCCTTAGGAGGCCCATTTTGAGTTGAAATTTCTTCTAATGCGTGTCTTGGTAGCATTTAGCAAGTCATCACTATGATTGCTGGGAGGGCCCCTCATCAACCAGAGATTTCTATTCCTGTGTATTTTCGCTATTCCCTTTTTGCAATTAGCGTAGTTTTATCTGTAATTTATTTATGCAATTTAGTTACTGTAATCGTTCATGTCATTTTTTTCCTGTAGCATAGATTATACTTTGATATTATGTTGTTAATGTAGTTTCCCTTTGTGAGTTAAGCAACCGATTGCGCACAAATTTGCTTTCAATTTTCTTTTCAAGTCTTTCTAGTTTACTGCTTGGTTTTATGTTGATAGAATAGATTGCTTTGATATTATAGGATCCAATATCAGTAGGTTCAATTATGTTCCTTTCCATTTTGTTATGAATTCATTTAGTTATATTCCATCTTGTTTAATAATGCAATAGATAACGATGTCTTTGTTGGAGGAGCTAGTCGATGAGTCGACTAGTCGAGTTAACTGACTAATCGGAGATTAGGTCGGCCTCCAAAGGTCGTGTCGGTTGACCAAACCGACAAGTAGTTACTCATAACCATTTTGTAAATCATATATATTAGGTTGTTGAGCCAGTTAAGAACTTGGTTCAATTTTGTATATGTATGGACCCTCATGTGATTCTATAATATAATATGTTACTCCTTTACCTGTTCTTGTCTCTTGTCTCTGTATGTTTATATGACTCTTTATGTGTATTATTGGTAACCTTATGTGATCTAGGAGATTACGACATTGGTTTCGTTGCCATTAGTACATATACGAATGACATGACCATACATCGTGATATTAGAGCAAGAGATTAAGAATTGGTGGGAATGTAAGATTGCAAATTACTTACAAAACTATGCGAGAAGAAACAGATTGACCATTTCTCAGGTGAAGGAGAAATTATTCACTGAAACACATGAAAATTTTGTAGAATTGGTGCCTCAGTTGTTGAAAAAACTCCTAGATGAAAAATCCGGAAGCAAATAAAGACCAAGAGTTACTGGAGAAACTGATTGGAGGCTGTCGAACAAACATGTCAGAGTGGTTTGAAAAGATCACAGATGAATTCTACAAAGAACAAGCTATAGAGGAAAGAGTCTCGGTCGAAAGTATTGAGAGAAAGTTTTATACGGACTTCACTGAGCATCTTCTTTGCTCTTTACCGACCCTTTTGTTCAAATTCCTAATCGAGAAGGGAGTGGGCCATATCATAGAACCTCGTCCACCACTACATGAACTGCCAGCAAATTCTAACTGGCTGAAAAAAAAAAAGAACTGGGAAAGATTCATTGCAGAAAGGGAGTGGGAGTATTTCCTGAACAAATAGACAGAACTATATGGGCTTACTAAAGCGTCGGGTAGGCTATGGGGGGGTATCTAGCCATGTGTCGAGTGCAGAGTAAAAGGATTCTAGTCGGTTTGACAAAATACCACCAGCAACAATTAAAAGTCGACCTATGAAAGAAATTGAATGGACAGTAACTCATAAAGGTGCATTGGACCTACAAAAGATAGAAAGGGAGAAGAGGCAGAAGAGAAGGGAGGAAGTACAAGAGAAATCTATAGCGCTCCAAAGAAGAATGGTTGCCAAGGTGACAGAGCATGAAGAAAATCCGCCGCAGTCGATTCATGACCGACAGGAAGAAGGCGTATATGAAGAAGCATCACTGATGGAAGAATATTTATGGATAGAGCAGGGAGAAGCTCTCCAACTATAAATTCCCTAGGAGGTAAGACCTCTATCTCCGACAAATTTGAGCACCCAAATGCAGGCCCTTGTCAAAGAGGACCTGCGACTAAGAGCTGGTGATTTTGGTATATGGAGCCGACTAGACGATGAAGTAAATGATGATAATCATTTAGTGATCTGTTGACTAGAGGAAGGAAATTGGGTTACAATTTAGGCGTACCCATCCAAACAAAGCATTCATTTACTCTACCTTAGACATGAAGGAGCACCCCCTTTCCAAACATAGCTTTACAAGACACCAACCAGTCAGATTCATGAGCAAACCAGTGCAGTTGGACATTGACAGAAGAATTCGACCTTAACTGACTACTTGGGGGAGAATAAACAACAAGCAAAACAACTGATGGGAACGAAAGTTCTGTTGACAACAACTGTGAACAAAGAGGTACACAGAGTATCCCACTACCCCCAACACCAGCCCCACCACTGACACCTCCTCGAGGAGACGTCGACACTGACATGGGTCACGACTCAACACATATCCCCCTCTATGAGGGTCATGAAGATCCCAGACGACACTAGTCCGTCTGTCAGTCAACATGGGAGGAAAATCAAGTTATAAACAAAGAACGACAGATGGTGCAGTGCTTTATAGAAAAGAGCATTAACTTGGTATATGAATTATATCGAGAGAAGACCCCAAGCATCCAAAGCCGACATTAAAGCACAATTCTTATCTTTCTTTAAAACACCAGATGCAAAGCATCTGATAGCAAAAAACTTGAAGACGACATCTCAGAAACCAGCAGAGTCCGTCCGGGACTATGATAAGAGATGGAAGGACCTCCTGCACCAACTAGACTATGTAATTGATGAACAGTTATTAATTCAATGGTTTCTTGCAGGCCTGTCACAAAAAATCCGATGGCATATAAGCTTGGAGACATTTAAAACATATGAAGACGCACTTACCAAAGATCTGCAGGTAGAGATGGATGAAGATTTCCCAGCATATTCCATCGATACTAGGCTGTAAGAACAGTTGGAAATTATGTAGAAATCTTTAAAAGAGCTGAACCTCAAAAATCAGGATGTCTGGTGCACAAAGTGCTCCATGGTCGGACACACTAAAGATAGTTGTTGACAAGATGTTCGTTTTGTTCAAAAAATATGTTCCTACGACATCTGCCAAGAACATGGAGAGAATACAACGAAAGATTTCCCATATAACATGAAAAATGGTAAAGCATCTTGGTGCGCAATCTGTGAGGTAAAGAGTCACGCAACGATCGACTGCCATCTGAAACTAAAGAATCGACAAAACTATCAAGCAGTCTACTAAACGAATGCAGTCGCACAGAATAATGATAACATCCCAAGGAGTAATGATCAAAACAAGCCGAATAATCAAAGATATGAAGGCCGTCAGTACAAGCACTAGTTCGACAATCGTCGTAGAGGATTTGGAGGTCGAGGACGATTTTCTAGAAATCGTGACAACTGACCACGATGACCCATCCAGTGATTTACGTGTTATAAAGAAAGACACTACTACACAGACTATCTGTTAGTGCTAGAAATTGTTCTT
>LPNX010206757.1:228176-240681 GCA_001517045.1 Pseudotsuga menziesii | reverse complement strand
CAAAGCACAACCTGGGTTGAAAAGCAACTGTGTAAGGGGTGCATCACTACCCGTGTTAGCATCTGCACATCAGTATTCAAGTATGCCTCAAGTGGATGGTTGCCGAAGTTTTATGTCAGATAAATATGAACACATGCGTGCTACCTTCAGAAAAAGGATAGCATTTGGTAAGCTGCTTGAAAATTGTTTAAAGATCTTTAGGAAATGCGAATAATGTGCCTTATAGAAAAATGATTTTTTTTTTTAAAAACGCCTACAGACGTCGCTTAACCGACGCTTCTGTAGGCGTTTTTCTTTTTTAAAAACATTCATAAACGTCGCTTAACCGATGCTCCATATCCCTATCCGTCGCTTAATCGACGTTGCTAAATGTCTCTTTTCCGACAGGTATAGTTTCTATCCGTCGCTTAATCGACATTTATCAATGTCGCTTTTCCGACAGTTATAGTTTCTATCCATCGTTTAATCGACGTTTCTAAATGTCTCTTTTCCGACAGTTATAGTCCATATCCATCGCATAACCGACGGAATATCCTGTCACTTATACGACAGCCACAGTTGACATCCGTCGCTTATCCGACGGAACTGCTGTCGCATTACCGACGGAATGAAGAGTTATTTCATTGAAAAATTTCAGTACTGTCGAAGAAATTCCGTCGCTTAACCGACACTGTAAAATTAAGCGACTGTTACCTATGTGTCGCTTAAGCGACGGTTACCTAGGTGTCAGATCACCGACGAAAATTTTCCGACGGTTAAAAAAAAATCAAAGTGTCGTTCATGCGATAGAGAAGTGTCAAAAATCCGACATGATAGCCGTCGGATTTTTGGTCAAAATGTAGTAGTGGTATCTCCTACGTGCATTATTCAGGGTGCTTCACCAAGATCAAGTGCTTCCTTTTTCGGACACCATAGTAGCTAGAGGTTCTTCATGGAGCCCCTACTCTCGTGACAATACTCTTACATCATGAATGTTTGCAGAAAGAAGTATAACTAGACGTCTTACACCCGAGTGTCCCCATAGGAGGCATACTAGTTGCTAGCTAGCTAGCCGAGGGGAAACATGTACCTCCTATACATTCTTCTTTTTAGTTTCTCATAGAAGCCAACTTTATATGTAACAAATATCTCTTAGATAATTTGATTACTTGCAGTCATGGGACCTTGGTTCCCATCATGGCTCTTTGTATGATTTCCATTACCAAGTCTTGATACCGACAATTCTCCATAAATATTTAGTCATAATATCATACCATCACATTGTATAGAATCAATATTTAATGTAACGATTTCCCATCGATAAATTATTTCAATCAAATTTCACTTATGAACGATGACTATCTATCTATATTATTGTTTATTTTGTATGCATGGGTAAATCAATCACATAAGTTGCAACATAGTAATTCACATTTACTTGTTTATGTTGGTGTATTTGTAACTTCGGAATGTATTCATCTATGTATATTATGTATTGTAACCCAATGTTTATTCTAGGATGTATCTATTATGTAATTGATTCATGTTGTCATGCCCCGATGTTTCGATTGGGAGAATCAATAATGTAAACAAGTCATGTCAAGTCATAGTGGGTAACCCTCTGATTGTCTAAGGGTTAAAGTCCCTGCAGTTCTGGGGAACTAGGGTTATTAGACTCTCCTAGTAGAGGTTGGCCCTAGTAGGGTTTTAGTCATGTCGGGATTAGTATAAATAGAGAGCTGGGGTCTCTATTTAGAACACATCACTCACACACTCAAGTGTAGCACATAGTTGAGGAAGGAGAAGACATTGGGGCTAGACAAGAAGAAGATTACTGCTATAGAGAGTGCATCTTACTGTTTTGGGGTTTTACATCTTATGCTGATTCTATCTCTAAGGAAGTTGCGGGGTTTTCTCCATTTATGGTTTCCCCAATGAAAAACACTTTGTTCATTGTCTCTTGTGTTTGATTGTTGTACTTGTTGTTCTCTCAGTAAAGATCCTAACATAATGCTAGCTTAATGTTGGAAAACTAACATGGTATCAGAGCTAACCTAAGAAGAAGACACTGCGCAGCTGTGAGAACTAGGGCTTCCTAGTTTGTGGATCTTCCTCCACATATTTTCAGCAAAAGCAAGGTGGAATAACTCTCCTCCTTAGGGTGCATATTTCTGTTGAAGCAGAATCCAATTCTGAGGTTTTTCAGTTTTGGACCTGTCACTGCTATCAAAAATTAGGGATTTTCACAGAAGAGGAATTTTTCAGTGAGCCCAGGCCTGTATTGATCTCCTCCCCAAAATCGAATTTAGCGACAAATTTCAAGGCATTTGGGTGGACAGAACTCCGAAAAAGCAAAACCCTAATTTGCTCTAGAACTAGCTCTACAGGATTTTAGCTCAAGGTTCAGATCCGACATCTTGAACCTGGTAAGATCTAAAATCTTTTGTATTTCCATTTGAGGCTCTCAGTTAAGATGTCTCATCATACCAAGCTTTATGAAAAGCTTGAGGGAGCTGATAACTTCCGAGCCTGGAAGTATAGGATTTCCCTGGTCCTGGAAGAAAATGAGTTAGACTCCTACATCCATGAGGAGGTTCCAGTTCCAGAGGGAGATGACGCAAAGGCCTTACATAAGAAGAAGATGGTTATGGCAAAGAGGATCATTGCAGATTCTATCAAGGATCACCTTATCCCACGGGTGTCCTCTCTCAAGAAACCTAAAGCTATGTTTGATGCCCTAACCAAATTGTTTGAAGGGAAGAACATAAACCAAAAGATGACATTGAGAAACCAACTGAATAATGTGAGGATTCAGAATGCAGAAACAATCAAGTATTACTTCACAAGAGTTTCTCAAATCAAAGAGAAACTAGAAGCAGTTGATGAAGAAGTGGAAAATACATAGATTGTAATGACTACCTTGAATGGCCTTCCTAGTTCATGGGATTCTTTCATCCAAGGAATATGTGCTAGAAAGAAGTTAGTCAAGTTCAGCAGACTATGGGAAGAGTGCTATCAAGAAGAAGCTCGGATAGCAGCTCGAGAAGAGAAGATGGGAAGTGAAGACCAAGCTCTCACGGTACACTCCAAGTCAAATAAAAGAATACCTCATAGCTCCAGAGGTAAGCACTCTCACAAAGATAACACTAGAAAAGATGTATCTATGATCATATGCTATACATGTGATGAAGCAGGACACTATGCAAGGAATTTTCCTAACAAATAGAATATAATGAAGAAGAGTAACAAAAGAAGACATCATGCTCATGCTGCAGAGGATGATGAACCATACAGGAAGAGATCCAGATATGAAAGTGAAGCTTCCAAACATATGACTGGATTCAAGGAATCCTTTGTGAGATTTTCAGAACATGAATCACCTCACAAGGTAAAGCTAGGAGATGACTACCAATATCCAATAAAAGGTAGTGGGGAATCTTCCTTTAAATTAGACTCTAGAAAATATCTAACAATGAAAGAAGTATTGTTTGTGCCAGGGCTCAAGAAGAACCTTCTCTCCATATTAGCATTAGATGCAAAAGGAATGCGGGTTGCATTCATAGATGGTCAAGTCATCATGTGGCCAAAAGGAAAGACTATAGATGATGCTGTAGTGATTGGAGAACAAGAAGGAGGATTGTTCAAATTAAAGGATCGTCCAAAACAAGGATTGGTCCATGACACAATAGAGCCAAGTGAACTTTGGCATAGAAGGCTTGCACATGTGCATTACAGAGCACTACCTATTGCAAGCAAAGTTGTTGAAGGTCTTCCAGAAATCCAAGCAAAACATGATGGGGTATCCAAAGGATGTGTGAAAGGAAAGAATACAAAGAAGACATTTCCAAGCAGTGAAAGCAAAGAAAAAGGAATCTTGGAAATCATCCACTCTGATGTATTAGGTCCTATGTCATCATACTCTCTAAGCGGGTATGCATATTATGTTTCTTTTATTGATGACTTTTCTAGGAAGACATGGGTTTACTTCATGAAGAACAAAGACGAAGTATTCAGTAAGTTCAAAGAATTCAAAGCCTTGATCGAGAACCATACTGAAAAGAAGATCAAGACCATTCGATCAAATAATGGCTAAGAATTCACTTCAAATGTATTCAAAGAGCTATGCAAAGAATCAGGGATTAAGAGGGAGTTGTCCACTCCTTCTAATCCACAATAGAATGGGATTGCGGAACAGAAGAACAAAACTATCATGGAAGTTGCAAAGGCAATGCTTCATGATCAAGACCTTCCTATGCATCTTTGGGTGGAATCTACTAGACTCAGTGGTATATGTACAGAACCATACTCCACATAGAGTACTCAAGAACATGACTCCTGAAGAAGTCTTCTCCGAAAAGAAACCAGAAGTCAGCCATCTAGGAATATTCGGATGTCCTGTGTACATCCACATTTCAAAAGAGAAGAGGACTAAATTATATCCTTCAAGAAAGAAGGGTATATTTGTGGGATACTCTAAAAGCTCGAAGGCTTACAGAATATATTTCCCATGATACAAGAATATTGACATCACCAGGGATGTGACATTTGATGAAGACACGACTTACAACAAATCCAGAAAGAGACCTGCTAAAGAACCTGAAGAAGCAAAAGCACCTAGAATTCATGATACAACCATGAATGAAGAAACTTGAAAAGAAGATCGAGAATTTGAAGAACCACAAAGACCTGTAGATCCACCTCTGGAGAAGAATCCTCACAAGAGAAAACCTGCTTGGGTACGAGAACTTATCCAAGGTGCGGAAAGATATGGGGCTCCATAAGAGAATCATAGAGAAAGAAAGAGGACCAGATCCTGTTTTGGGTATGTAGCTTTACTATGTAATTTCATTGATAAAGAATCTTCCAGTTATGAAGAAGCGGCAAAACAAAAAGAATGGAAGGATGCTATGATCGAAGAGTACCAATTGATCATGAAGAATGATGTTTGGGATGTTGTCCCAAGACCAAGTGGGAACTCAGTTGTAACTTCAAAATGGATCTACAAGATCAAACATGATGTAGACAGTAGCATTGAAAAATATAAGGCAAGATTTGTAGCTCGGGGTTTCTCTCAGAAAGAGGGAATAGACTATGAAGAAAGCTTTGCACCTGTAGCTAGATACACTTCCATCAGATTAGTACTTGCTCTGGCTGCAGTGATGAAATGGAAGATACACCAGATGGATGTTAAGACCACTTTCTTAAATGGTGTAGTGGAAGAGGAAGTGTATGTAGAATAGCCACTTAGCTTTGATACACATGACAAGGAGTCTCATGTATGCAGATTGAAGGAAGCCCTGTATGGTTTGAAACAGGCACCCAGGACATGGTACGACATAATTGATAGCTTTCTATCTAGTTTGGGATTTACCAAGAGTAAAGCAGATTCCAACCTTTACTACAAGGTTGAAGATGGCAACCCAGTGATGCTTATACTATATGTAGATTATCTGTTTGTGACAGGTATGGATGGGTTGATTACTGATACGAAGAGAAATCTTGCTGCCGAGTTCGAGATGAAGGATTTGGGCATGATGCATTATTTTCTAGGTATGGAGGTGTGGCAGAGTGCGGATGGAATCTTCCTTAGACAAGGGAAGTATGTAGTAGATATCCTGAAGAGGTTTGGGATGATGGACTACAAGACTATGGCCACACCTATGGCATTGAACCTGAAGCTATTAACTGATGCTTCATCAGAGTAAGTTGATGCTACGATGTATCGTCAGATGATTGGATCATTTATGTACCTGACGAACACAAGACCAAACATTTGCTTTTCTATGAACACCTTGAGCTAGTTCTTAACATATCCAAGAAATGTTCACTTGATTGCTGCAAAGCATATTCTGAGGTATCTTAGGGGTACAGTTTATTATGGGCTCAAGTACGATGTGAATTATAAGATTAACCTGGAGGGTTATGTTGATTCAAATTGGGCAAAAAGTGCCATCGATAGGAAGTGCACTTCAGGGTGTTGCTTCAGTATGGGATCAGGTATGATCTCCTGGTTTAGTAGGAAGCAATATTGTGTGGCACTAAGTACAGCCGAAGTAGAGTATGTTGCAGCTTGTTCAACTAGTTGTGAGGTAGTATGGCTGCAGAAGCTACTGTCTGATTTATTTGATCTCCAAATGGATGTTACTTGTATAAATTGTGACAACCAGAGTTGCGTGAAGTTGTCAGAGAATCCAGTGTTCCATGACAAGTCAAAGCACATCGAGAGAAAGTATCACTATATCAGGGATATGGTGTAGAGAGGAGTAGTGAAGCTCCAGTATGTTGCGATGGAGGAATAGATAGTTGATGTGTTAACGAATCCATTGGCTAGAGTGAATTTAGAGTACTTCATGGAGAAGCTTGGTGTTCTCCAAATCGAGGTTTCCTCCAAGGGAAAGTGATGAGTCCCAAATCCATTCTGACGAGCAGGTCAGATGTAAGGGTTGAGCCATTCTGTCATGGTGAGAGGATTCACTTCCTTCCATGTCAAATATGAGTGCTAAGATCCAAACCCATTCTGACGAGCAGGTTAGATGTAAGGGCTCATCGATTCTTTCATGGTGAGAAGATTCAGTTCCTTCCATGTCAGATATGAGTGCTGGCCATTCTGTCAAGTAGGACAGATGTAAGGGCAACTGCCACTCTCCGAAAGAGTGGAGGCACCTGGTCCGTTACCAGGTAGCTCAGTATCGGACGGGGGGCCATTCTATCATGGTGAGAGGATTCAGTTCCTTCCATGTCATATGTGAGTGTAGGCCATTCTGGTGAGGGTGTAGGAATTGTTTCCTACCAGGTCAGATATAAGGGCAACTGCCATTCTCCAGGAGAATGGAGGCACTTGGTCCATTACCAGGTAGCTCATTCTGGGACTGGGGGCCATTCTATCATGGTGAGAGGATTCAGTTCCTTCCATGTCAGATGTGAGTGCAAGCCTTTCTGGCGAGGGTGGAGGACTTGTTTCATTCCAGGTCAGATACAACTGCTGAAGCCTTTTCACAGATGTTAGTGATGTGATGTCCTATCATGCTGGTGAATGTGAATGTTGGGCCTTTCTGATGTGATTGCAGGTTACTACATGATTAGATGTGAGTGCTAGGTGTGCCTTTCTGACGAGTAGGTCAGATGTAAGTGCTGGGAGAAGACCTACCTGATGGCTAGGCCTACAACTAGCATGAAAGAAGTCTAGCTCTGTAGAACTTCCTATGACGAGATAGCACACATGATGGTGACCAGATGAGATCCAAATCGAGCTATGATCCAGATCCAGTTATGATGACTCTGAGAGATCTAGATCGAGTGATGATCCAAATCTAGCAATGATGATCCAGATCGAGTGATGCTCCAGATCCAATCCAGTGATGATGATCTAGATCAAGTGATTATCCATATCCAGTGATGTTGATCCAGATCAAGAGATGATCCAGATCGAGAGATGATCCAGATCCAGTGATGATGATCCAAATCGAGAGATGATCCAGATTCTAAGGATGAAGATGACTTGAAGATGAAGATGACTTGAAGACAAAGATGACTTGAAGACTCATAAGACCTGAGATGGAGATGACGAGATGATCTAGTTGTTACAGAGACGAAGACCAGTGCTGAAAATTGTGTCGAAATAATACCTTCCTAGTTAAGAGGGAGTGTTGATGTATTTGTAACTTCGGAATGTATTCATCTATGTATCTTATGTATTGTAACCCTATGTTTATTCTGAGATGTATCTATTATGTAATTGAGTCATGTTGTCATGCCTTGATGTTCCGATCGAGATAATCAATAATGTAAACAAGTCATGTCAAGTCATAGTGGGTAACCCTCCGATTGTCTAAGGGTTAAAGTCCCCGCAGTTCTGGGGCACTAGGGTTATTAGACTCTCCTAGTAGAGGTCGGCCCTAGTATGGTTTTAGTCATTTCAGGATTAGTATAAATAGAGATTTGGGGTCTCTATTTAGAACACATCACTCACACACTCAAGTGTAGCGCATAGTTGAGGAAGGAGAAGACATTGGGGCTAGACAAGAAGAAGATTACTGCTGTCGGGAATGCATCTTAATGTTTTGGGGTTTTACATCTTGTTTTCATTATATCTCTGGGGAAGTTGCGGGGTTTTCTCCATTTATGGTTTCCCCGATGAAAAACACTTTGTTCATTGTCTCTTATGTTTGATTGCTGTACTTGTTGTTCTCTCAGTAAAGGTCCTAACATAATGCTAGCTTAATGTTGAAAAACTAACAGTTTACAATGTATGTGTGCATTCTAGGTGCATCATTTTATATCTGTATGCACAATCCTTGTGCACTTAACGCTTGTTGTAATCGCATTGTGTCAATACACTCTATCTTGTCACATGATTACCCTTTTTTGTACTAGTTACAAATATCCATTATTGATATCGTTGCTTCACTACACTAAGCATAACTCATGCTTTACTTTTCATAAAATTAAGGGTATATTAAATTTGTCAGTGCTAATATTAGCTCAACTACATCATAGTCTTTCTTCAGACATTGTTAAAATCATAAATAAACTCTCAATGTATCAAATTATTCTAACATAGTCTCGACATGTTATATAATAACTTGCATATTATTTGACATTATGCATATGAAATAATATGATAATTTTCTTGCGAAGGTATGGCTATTGACATTACCATCTTATTGGATTCATTACTTTACATGTCGAATTTGCAATCTCTATAGCATCAAGAAAACATTTTCCAAATGCTTACATGCTTTCTTGTAATAATTATTTTCTTCTACACATAATATAATAAGCATGTCAGTAATTATCATAAGATTCTAGTCATGGTACCTATCCCCAAGAAGATAAGAGGGATTTGAACTTGTGACCTTACATTATAACATTTTCATTCATTCTACCAATGTCGCATTCGCTTCATCAATATGTTGAGTAATCAAATTCATTAATTCAACAATTATAACCACTTCACCGTCTATATCCAAGATATATTCCTACATCTATTTTCCATTATATCCATATTGCTATTAAAAGGTGCATCCATGCTTTACAATGCATATAACCAAGTATTTCCTTGAATGCTGAAAGTAATTAAAATCTATATACAAAAAGTGTTTGTAATTTCATAAAAATTCTTCACAACCTTAATGTCAATACTTGATATTCAAGACCATATTGTTTGGATCTATAATTATGGTTTCACCACGTACACTCATAAAAAGAAACACATTGCCATAATAAAAAAAATAAACATCTATCAAATCTTTTAACAACAAGGAGGTCCTCATTAAAATATTAGCTACATAAGATTCTTCTTAAAAGGAGGTCATTGAGCTGACCTATCAGTTGTTGGCACAATCGGGTTAAATATCGAGATTTTAACTTTACACTACTTAATACAAAGCTTCGAGGCCATACTCCAAACAGTGGTCATTCAAACAAGGAAATCGATAATTTTGTACGTAAATAATTTGTACGATTAAAGCAAGAAAAGGAATGAGGTTAGTTTTCCCTTGGTCAGGGTAGGTTGACAACTGGCAGGGTATCGTCGAAACGAAAATCTTTAGAACCACAAAATTGCTAGAATGCACTTAATAGCAACTGTCCAAAATATTTTTATTTTTAGTGAAAAAGAGTATGACATGAATCAAACATGAGTCGACAAACATCTTCCACACAAAATAATCACCACATCCCATGCTCGCTCCAATCGGAATGATTGTATGCCACATAGGTTTGACTTGCAAGTATTCATGGAACCAACTGATTGTCTACGTTACTTTTGATAGGTGCATTCATATTTCTAACTATCTATTTTTCAGGTGACTAATATGATAGTAATCCAACAGTTAATTTTAATCATAACATAATTTAGGTCATAATGGGGTTTCACTTGAACAACTTCAAGAATATAGTTGAAACCATATTGTAGTGATTTTATTTGAAATTAATCTGTATTCAAAGTAAGGAGTTTCAAACAACGATCTAGTCCAATTCAACACACGACAAATCCCATTTAAAATAGTGAAGTATATATACACTTACCATTTACCATAGGAATAGAATTGTCACCACACACAGGAGCAAAGTCTTCCTTGATACTAGTTTTTGTTATCTACAAAAACTCAATTCTTAGTACCTCTATGTGCAGCCCATATGGGTCCAAGTGCTACAACTTGAGCTTTGATATCATATGTAGCATACCCCTAAACCTGAAAAGATCTGTGGGTGTGGAGTATAGAAATATTTCTTCTGTTAATTGTTAAATCAGCCAAATTAAGTTACTCGTTAACCATATAATCATTCTTCTTTTAGATTAAGAGACTACAAAACACAATTACTCAAATGCTAATTCACATAAGAAATTCTTACTAAATACTATAATACGACACACATGTTATATTAGTTGCATGTTGATCCTTTGAATGAAATGATAATTACATATTACCCTTGTCCTTCAATTATGGTTAACCCACTCCATAACAAGGTACCATAATTTGGACTCAATAACCTAGGAACGACCGTTAGAGGTGAAGTGTGAGTCTCCTGAATCCGCTAAGGAACAAATGGATCAGTTGAGGAGGAAACGACCAGGTTAGATAATAAAGAAACAAATTCACTAAGTATGTACATATACAAACTGATTTCACTATACTTGTCGTCCGATTGTTAATCTAATTCTTTACTTCCCTTGAAGCACATTCTCAGCGGCCACAACTTTAAAATCATGTCAATTCAATCACTATGAATCAATGACCATCTTAATAAAAAATAAATGACATAATAAGATGAAACATGATCAAATATATCCAATAATCAAAGTTAACTATTACATATACCACTCAAATTTGAAAAGGACTTATGCGACTGAAAGCATGCCTATGGATTTCCTCCCAACCACTCACTCTATATTGCATGTGTTTTCCTCCTAGAGTCACCCCCGAGTTGGGTGACAAATCCACTAAGGTTAACAAATATTATAATTATCTCACTAATATTTCTTGATGGTATTTGCAGGATAAACCCACCACTTTTGTTGGCATTCTTCTAATAAAAGGACCAAATTCCAATAGCGGTATCTCTCATAGCAACTCACAATATTTGGGAAGGGGGACAATTGTGTTTTTATTCTTAATGACCATTTGTAATTACTACATCTTGTAGTAGCAAAGTTGAAACTATATCTTCTACACTAAAGTCTTATAGAAACCAATTAATAACCAATACAAAACAACAATTTGAATCCTCACAATGTGTATTTTAACAAGGCTATTAACCTCAACAATCATTAAGTCTATTAAGAGATTCAAAAGTCTTGACCCTAAAATAGTATACCTCAAGCACTAGAACTCTATTTCGACTATTTGAAACCACATGCTTCAACTTTATTTTCAACCATGTCTCGGCTCTAACATTAGAGAAAAACTCAATTTATAGCTAAACATAAGGCTAGAGTTGGTCCTTCCTTTAAAGGCTTCCCCCTAATTGGTTCCATTTGTCAACAATATCAATATAATAATATAATATTTATTCTTAAAAAGGATATCATCTAGTCTCATAGAGTTGAATCCTCTTGCGTCAACAAGATTGAATACTCCAAATAGGTATACAAAGACAAGTATAAGGGAAATTGGGCTACTCATTCATGCGATAGTATAAATATATATAAGAAATCGTAGCAGTTCCAAAAATGCCATCTCTTGTCATTTCAATCATGGGGATATAGTAAATACAAGCAGGAAAGGGATAAACACTCAGATCCACAAGTATCATGATCAAAGCACTAGAAAGGTGAATACATTCAGATCGCAAGTGATATATATACATACATATATCTATAACTCCATTTATAATATCAATGCTGGTAAATATTTATCATTCAGCTCGCATGCATTCACATCTTCATTCAACACTCAGAAATTCAAAATAGGGTTAAGGATCGAATTGAAATAATTATCGTTCATATATCATGCATTAACATTTATTCAATCAAATGCCATGCAGGTAAAAAGCAATCCCGATTTGATTCATTCAGCATAAGCAAAGAGAGACAGATCATGCTTTATACATTCCTTTCATTTATAAAATCAGATGCAGGGCTGTAAAACCAGATACAATTCATACCAAATGAAGATATGGATCTTATTAAAAATACATAATCGTTTATGCTCAGTGTAGGAAAATAAATGTAGGTTACGATTCATACCAAATCAAGATATGCATCTTATAAAAAATACATAATTGTTTATCCTCAACGCAGGAAAAGAAATGCACATTACAATTCATACCAAATCAAGATACGGATCTTATTAAAAATACATAATCGTTTATTCTCACCATAGGAAAAGAAATGCAGGTTACGATTCATACCAAATCAAGATCTGGCTCTTACTAAAAATACATAATCGTTTATCCTCGGCGCAGGAAAATAAATGCAGGTTACGATTCATAAATGTGGATTCATTTATCAAGTCAAATTCAAACTAAAACAATGATCTCGATCAAGTTCTGGTTCCATAGCTAAGCTCCCCATCGCCAATGT
>LPNX010206757.1:153273-216698 GCA_001517045.1 Pseudotsuga menziesii | reverse complement strand
GATGCTTCAGGCCCATGTTATGTAAAAGCAGATCTCTCGGCTTCAGGTTTGCCACCTTATGGAAACACCATCAATATGCCAGATGTCAAAGAGCATGATACGTCGAGAAGGACAGCCTATGGAAGGAACCAAGAACCAGCTCCATGTTATGTAAATGCAGATCTCTCGGCTTCAGGTTTGACACCTTATGGAAACACCATCAATATGCCAGATGTCAAAGAGCATGATACGTCGATAAGAACATCCTATGGAAGGAACCAAGAACCACAAGCTCTTGATCAAGCTCCTGAACCAAGAACCACAAGCTCTTGTCTACCCAGGAGGAATCCAGGGCACTTACAAAGCATTTCATATAGATCCACAGCAGAGATGAATGCTTCAGGTCCATGTTATGTAAAAGCAGATCTCCGGGCTTCAGGTTTGCCACCTTATGGAAACATCATTAATATGCCAGATGTTAAAGAGCATGATACGTTGATAAGGACAACCTATGGAAGGAACCAAGAACTACAAGCTCTTGATCGGCCTCCGCTTTACCCATGGAAAGATAATCAAATGAAATGTCTACCCAGGAGGAATCCAGGGCACTTACAAAGCATTTCACATGGATCCACGGCAGAAATGAATGCTTCAGGCCCATGTTATGTAAAGGAAGATCTCTCGGCCTCAGGTTTGCCACCTTATGGAAACACCATCGATATGCCAGATGTCAAAGAGCATGATACGTCGATATGGACAGCCTATGGAAGGAACAAAGAACCACAAGCTCTTGATCAAGCTCTTGAACCAAGAACCACAAGTTCTTGTCTACCCAGGAGGAATCCAGGGCACTTACAAAGCATGTCATATGGATCCACAACAGAGATGAATGCTTCAGGCTGTTATGTAAAAGCAGATCTCCAGGCTTCAGGTTTGCCGGCTTATGGAAACACCATCAATATGCCAGATGTCAAACTAACGACAGCCTATGGAAGGAACCAAGAACCACAAGCTCTTGATCAGCCTCGGCTTTCTCCATGGAAAGCTAACGCAGGTATTTTACCTTCAGTTGGAGTAAACTATCCTATTACTTCTAAGGAAGATATATCATCGCCATCGCCATCACCTATTAGTCACCTGGCCAGTTTCTCACCTCGAACTCGCAAGAAAATTCTTTGCTCAGTTGCCAGAAGTCTCTTCTTCAACTGACAGGATGGAAAAACCAACAGGTGAAGGAGGTCATGACGTCAGTTGGCAGTGTACTGGTTAATTCTACCGTCTGAACTGGTTAATTCTGCAACTCTCAAGTTCTACCGTCTGAACTGGTTATCCTTCCCATTACTTTATGTTATCCATATTTCAATTGTATCTTCGGAGATGAACAGTTGGAAGGGTTCCCGTCCATGGTTAATAAAATTTTAATTTTAATTTTTTAACAATGTGTAAAATCATTTCAGTGTGACTGTCTAAGTTTAATTTTGTAACAATGTGTAAAATCATTTCAGCGTGACTGTCTTTCTTATTTGTAACAATTCGAAAATGATTTCAATGTTACTGTACTTTTTAAATATAACTATGGGAAGGTTTATAATATATTTTTTAATTTTATGGGAATGAAATAGTTGTTTAAATGTAACTATGGTAACGTTTTTATATATATATATATATATATATATATATATATATAATTTTATGGTATTGAAAGAGTTGTTATGATATAGAGGTAAATAGTTTTGAAGTCTGGGCTCAAGGGATACAAACTTACATGCCTTTATTACTCTAAGTTTTTCAATCAAAAGTATGTAACACCCTTTCTTCTGCGACACAGTTTCCTCAGCCAATTAACAACTTAAAGCTCTTATTTGGCCTCGTATCCACCTAAGTGGGTATTTTTCCATAAGAATCTTGTAAAATATTTCTATGCATTTCTCATTACTCTGCTGGTATCATTGGGAAGTAATGCTATCCTGGATGTTAGCATGAGCATGAGCTCGAGCTCTTAGCGCGCACCTGAAAGAGTAGCTTACCCACCCACCACTACCTTGTGGTGATTTGCTATGTTTGTTTTTGAAATCTTTGCATCATTAAAGCTTGGCCGGTTGGCTTCCAGCAACAAAGCCCAAAACTTTGGTTATTGAAGAATTCATAGTTGAAGAAGCTTAATCACCTGTTTATTCAATAAGATGACGACAAATTCATACAAAAATCAAAAGCTAGAAAAATAAAGAAAAAATCTAGCTCTCATACCTTTTGTTCTTATTGTAATTATTTCATACCTTTTCTTCTTGTTGTAATTATTCCCTACTTTATTTTCCTATTCAACACTTGCATCCATGGATACGTTTGCAAAATGAAATATATATACTTTAAACCTATTTATAGTTTAAACCTATTTATCAACTTATATAGTTTAAACCTATTTATCAACTTAATCAGTTTGAATTCGAAATATATAGTTTAAACCTATTTATAAACACGAGTTTGAATTGGATTTGAGACGGAAAAATTGTCTTTCTTCAAAATTATATTATAGAGCTGCAGTGTTGAACTGGAAAACAATTAACCGAGAAAAGACAAACATATCAATGGAAAACAATTAACGCAGAAAAGACAAACATATCACTAAAAGTAGAGGCGAGAGTACATTATAGAATTTCGGTCTTTATTTTATATAAAGCAAGTAATTTTGATTAATTAATTTTTTATACTAATTTGTTTTTAATGATTTAAATAAATTTGTACAATATTGTTTAATAAATTATAAAATCATTAATATTATAAATATCATGGAGTTAAGTTTTAATCTTAACGTATTTTAAGAAAATGTTTTTATTTTTATTTTTTAATATCACAAAATTAATTAAAAATAAATTCATAACTTCTTGGTATTGTTATTTAAGAGTTCTTTTTTAGTTAAGTAATGTTAATTTAAGCTAGATATATATAAATCAAGAAGAGTTAAAGAGAGTGAGCTTTTGAGATTAAAAAAATGATATTAATGGTTGAGATTTTAAAAATGATAAATTAATGGTTGAGAATAAGTGATGAAAAAACTAACCAAATAAAGAAGTGAAATAAGATTGAGGTACTAATTGGTCTAAAGAGATGGAAATGTGGTTCTTTGCTTAGGGTTTGGTTGGCAAGTATTTAACATTAGAGAGGTCGCACATGGCAAGGGCTAAAACACCTTCACTAATGATGTCTTCTAGGGGAGGGACCACGATTCTTCCCCTCACCCATTCTCTTTCTACAAAGAAACTCAATCAACAAGAAGGATCTTCTGCAACCTCAAAGTACACAATAAGATCAATAGGAGAGGGGATATCGAATACCCAAATCAACCACGTTAATTCCATTGGAGGGTAGAACCTAACCAATGCATACCTAAAACAATGAAGATGCCAAGCTTCTAGATTAAATTCCCTAGAATCAATGAAATAATCCAATATATGAAGGATCATGTACTAATAGGGAATTTCATAGGCATATGGTCGAATGAAAAGGTCATAATATGGTGGATTAACACAATAGAAACCCAAGGGCCATGACCTCTACTTAGGATCCAAAGGGGTTTTTTATAGTAATATTCATGAGTCTGGAAGGCACTAAATAGTATTTGACAATGGGACTTCATTCTTCAATTTGGTGGGACTATATTTAAGACCTTGGGTGGGGCGATTCAACCCAGATAAAGAGGACTTCAAATCAACACCTATATGGATCATACTATCTTCCCTTCCACATGAATAGTGGGAAGCATGCACCTTAGAGGGAATACGAAATACCCTAGGCTCTTTCGTCAAGGTTTTAGAAGTCATAATTGTTCGTTATACATATTAAGCTTGTATATGCTTATAAATGGATATTTCAAAGGAGCTACTAGAGGCTATCTATCTTACACACAAAGACACATAATGAATCGAAAAGATTGACTATGAGTGCACCCCATTCTAGTGATGGAGTTTTTCCTTTGAATGCACTAGCTATTAAGGTCAAGCACCCATAGGAGATAAATGTAGAGGATTTAACTAAAGTAACCCATAGAAGAAGATAACCTAAGAAGCACCAAATATTAGAAAAGCAAAAGAAGCCCATATCAAGGAATAACTTTGCAATGCTAAATTAGTGAAAAAAAGTAATGGAATGGAGCCACATTACAAGACATGTTTATGGACCATCAATGAAGAAGACAAGTAATGGAAAGGATTCACATTTGCAAGTAGCACCAAATCAAGATGAACTAGAGGGATGCAAGAAGAAAATTAAAAGTCATGAAAACATGGATCAACAAACCCATGCATCTGAATCTCAAGGAAATGAAGTGGAGGCTAACATCATGGAAGAATACAGGGAAGATATGGAATAAGGATAGTTGGACCTAAAAGGACTGTAGGGAATCTTGTAATAACCAGAGCCATAAATCCATCTCTCGCAAACAACTTCAACTATTGAAAGAGGCATTGCTCAAATCTAGAACAACCCCTAAATTGTTGGTCCACAGAAGGAATCTCAAAGAAATAAAAAAAGGTTCACTAAAGAGGATAGAAAAGATGGGACACAAAGAAACAAGCAATGAATTAAAGAAAAGGAGGCTAAGATCATAGACTGGAAAATACCTACAACTTATGGAGGCTTTCTTCATCAACACTCCCCATTCTCATTGAAGTTAATCTTATGGAATGTAAGAGGAGCCAATGGTCCTAAAAGAAGAAGACTACTGAAGAAGAAAATCTCCATTGAAAAAACATCTATCATGATGCTACAAGAAACCAAATGCTCCAACAACATGGTCTCGAATATAGCCAACCAAATTTGGAAAGAAAGATGCTCCACATCAATAGATGCAAGCAGTGTTGCTGGATAAATAGTGATAATATGGAACTCATATGAGGTACATCTATCAAGATTCTTTTCTCATGCTTATTCTCTAACTGCTACCTTCCACATTATAGGGACAAAAGTAATATGAGTACTCACAAATGTCTACGTCCTGCATGCACCTGCACAAAAACAAAACAAGAAAATTGGGGACAGACATTAGATCTCAGGAGGTGTTTTCAATATGATCACCTCACTCATAGAAAAAAAAAGGACGAAGAAGGAATTTAGAACCAAAGGGTAATTCATTTAAGGAAACCATTGACCAGTTAGGCATAATCGACATGGATATTAACAATGCGACCTTCACCTGAAACAACAAAAGGGGAAACACCCATAAAATAGTCTCATGTTATTACATATTCCTAATCATGTATTCAATCTTAGTTGTATGTGGAGAGCTAACAACTTGTATCATGCCCTTAGTGGGATATGACCATTGGCCAATATGCCTACAATGGAACATCATCACAATCTTGTCACGGTGGTCTTTTCGAATTGAAAAGCCTTGTCTTAATCACCCAACCTTCCATGACAACATTAAAAAAAGGTAGAATGAAATTGAAACACAAAGGGGAACCCACATGTACAAGTTACAACAAACACACAAAAGTGTAAATGCCTACCTCAAGAAGTCTGATTGAGAAATATTTGGGAACATATTCATTGAATGGTAGAAATTGGAAAAAAATGTTTAATATTCAACAACAAATCGTCACTTATGGATTCAATGAAAGGTTAGTGGAAGAGGAAGCACAAATACAAACTCAAATTGAAGAGCTAGTTATGGAGGAAGAATGGTTGTAGAAACCAAATTATAGAGTAAACATGCTACAAGAGGGAGAATGCAACACCCACTTATTTTATTAATCCTCCTTAGAATGTTGACAAAAATATATGATCTTTTCTTTTAAATATCATCAAGATGAAAACCTTACCAAACATGAAAACATTTAGAAAGAGTTGGTCTCTTTCTTCAAAGAGATTTTGATTGAACCTCCTCTTAATATATCAAAAGAAATAAGGAAGACTACACAATATATCCCTTCCTTGGAAACCCAAGAAAAAAATGACACTATAATGAGGCCTATTGAGATGTTTGAAGTGGAAGGGTTTATTCGTCAAATCATCCTTGGAAAGACTCCTTGGTCAAGCAACTTTATAACCAACTTCTTACATCATTGCTAGATATCATTATTAAGTATGAGGTTGATCCATATTTATGCAGGAATGCAACATAACACACAAATAACCAAAAAAAAAGATGCAGTGGAAATAACATTTCATTTCATTAATCAAAGAACTAAAACTTGTTTACATACAAAATGGAAATAAACTAGCTAGAGTATTGGTAGCTTATCTCTGAGAAGAGATGTGGTGGCTACATGCCTCTGAACTCTGTGTTACAATGAGGCTCGAAGGGCTATATATTATTTAGAAACAAAGGAAACCCTACAAGTCCAAAAACCTAACCCTAGGAGGTGAAACACCGGAATATGTGCCCCATTGGGTAACTTGGTACATCCATTTCCTGGGGTCATAACTTTGACATACTACCTCTGTTTGACACACATGATACATCGTTATAAATATCTATTGAAGGACTACATCCACAAACAAGATTTATAAAATCTAAAATGGACTCATAATATTTTGACCATTCGATTCCGAAAAAATGTCGTTTAAGTCCTCAAAATGGCTCCGAAAGTTTAGGACCCAAAAACTGCCAAAAATAGTAAATTGTGCTACAATTAAGGAAACTAAAAAACTGAAAGAAACAATGGTGGGGGTCCAAGTGAAATAGGAGGGTGGCCACCAATATCCTCCTGGATCATTCCTTCCCCCTTAGGAAGCAATGGTCCCCATTGCATTGAGTTCCTCCATGATATGAGGAAACTTCTATTGAACTTGGTCCCTAGTTAGCCACTTTCCCTAATGAAGGAGTTGGCCTGCTTTAACAACTAAATATAGCGGGATATTCTACTGGAGGGTGTTCTTGATTTGTATGTCCATAATCTGATCAATAGTGGTTTGTTCCATGCAGTCTGGCTTTAACTCTGTTGGTGTGAGTTGTTCTACCACGTCTGATGTGTCCTATAGAGGTGGAAAGTAGGACCGAAAGCAGTCCACATTGAATATTGGGTGCAAACCAAGGAATTGTCCTTGAAGGCCTTGGTGATGGTGTATGGCCCATATCAGAGTGGGTGAATCTTACAGTGGGGTCCAGCGAGGTGCTCCTTTTGCAAATGTAGCCACACTTTTTCTTCCACCTGAAAGTTGTGTTGTACCGATGTTGATCATGCCACTACTTGTACTTAGCATTGGATCTATCCAATATGTCATGAACCTATTAGAGAATGTGTTGAATATGCTCAATGAAGATGTGCACCTTGGAAACTTCAAACTGGACATGAGATGAATCAGCCTGAGTAGCTGCAAAGGGCATGGCTACGTCAATGGGACATAGTGGTTGGAATCCCAAGCCCACCTAAAATGGGTTGTGGTAAGTTGAGCTGTGGAGGGCCTGGTTATAGCTATGTTGTACATAGGGGAGGATCTCATCCCATGTGTGTGGATTCTTTGAGTTGTACATGCACAAAATGTGTACAATCATCCTGTTGATGACCTCTGTCTGGCCATCAGTCTGGGGATGGAAGGTTGTGGAATTTGTGAGCTTGGTGTCTAGCATTGACCATAGGCTAGACCAGAATGTACTAAGGAACCTGTTGTCCCGATCTAAGAGTATATAGTGTGGGATCCCAAAGTGTACCCACACTCATTCAAAGCAGAGTTTATCAGTGGATTTTGTTGTGATATTCTTCTTGCACACCGCCATTATGGCCATATTTGAGAATCTGTCGATGACCACGAACACACAATCGTTGTCGTGCTTAGTAATCCATGGAGATGGATTCCCAAGGTCGACTAGGGGTAGGAAACGGAGTATAGAGGCCTTGTTTCTTGATGGACGGTTTGGCAATGGCGTAGGAAGTGCAGGATCGGATGTACTTACTGAAGTCTTGTCAAAGGTTCAACTAATAGAAATACTTCTGTAGTACTGCCACTGTTTTCTCGACCCTGGAATGCCCAGCGGCCCGACTGTAGTGTGCTTCCCAAATCATCTTGGAACGCTCTCTTGAAGGAACATAAAGGTGTCCCATGTGACATAGTAGTGCATCCTGGAGGTGAATAATTTTTCTTTCGCTCCTCCCTTGGTGACTTGACTCAAGGGACAAGTGATATGATAAAATCCCAACATGAACCTGCGGTAGAAATTAGCAAGACCCAGAAAGCTATGAAGCTCTGTTAGAGTGGTTGGGGCTGGCCAATCTCGAATGACTTGGATATTGGTTGGATCCACATGTACCCCACACTCATTAATAATGTATCCTATATATTGAACCTGGGTCATTCCAAAAGTTCACTTGTCCAAATTAGCACAAAACTTGTGCTTCTGCATTGTTTGGAGGACCTGGCAAATGTGGTGGAGGTGCTCTTCGCAAGTCTAGTTAAATATCAGGATGTCATCCAAGTACACTACTACAAATGAGTTGGTGAATGGCTACAAGATGTCATCCATCAGTCTCATGAAGGTTGCCGAAGCATTCATAAACCATTCGAAAAGGCCCTCATTTGCTTTGAAGGCAGTCTTCCACACATCAGTGGGTTTGATCGGTACCTGGTGATACCCGGACTTTAAGTTGATCTCACTAAAATAATTTGCCCCTTTAAGTTGTTCCAGGACGTCATCAATCTATGGGATCGGGTACCTATTCCAGACGGTGATCTTGTTCAATGCCCAATAGTCAATATAGAGTCTCCATGTCCCATCCTTCTTCTATACCAACACGATTGGGCTCCCACAGGGCGATGAACTTGGCTGAATGTGACCCTTCTACAACAGCTCCTAAATCTGCCTCTTGATTTCATCGTTCTCTAGAACAGAGCATCGATATATTGGTCCATTGGGAATTGGTGCTCCTGGGGTCATATCAATGGGGTGCTGGACCTGACAGTGCAGAGGCACCTGTGTGGGTGAGGTGAATATGTCCCAGTACTCCTCCATGACCTTGTCCATTTGTCGTTGCCAAGCGGAGGAGCCCTCTTTGGAGGTTGTGGCCATGATCTTCTTCTTTCCTTAGGGCATATCATCAAGAAAACAAATTTCTTGGTTTTGGAAACGAGCTTACTGCATTGTTTTGCAATAACCAAAGAGAGAGCGGAAGGCGGTTGTACCTCTGGTATCCTGTACAACTTATTTCCCAACGTAATAATAACAGCGCAAGGCTGGGACTCATACATATCATTTCTCTTCCATAAGTATGGTTGGCCTAACAATACATCACAAACATCAAGAAGAAAAATATCACATAATACCTCATTGGTGAAGGGATTGATACTGTAGGGAAGGCGACACTGCTGGCTGATACAGAGATCTCGTCATTAGTGAAGCCATCCAATGGTGTACGGATGTGGGTGTTTTGTGGTTGGAAAGCCCAACCGCTTCACAACCTCTACTGAAATGAGGTTATTTTGGCACCCATAGGGATGAGAGAGGTACAATGGATGAGAGAGGTACAATGTGCCTTGAAGCCATACCATGGAACAAAACCATGGGTTGTCAATTAAAATGGGTGAGAGAGGGTGACCTCTCCATTTAATTCTTTTATGATGACTGAGAGAGGGTGGTCTCTCCATTGAATGTTTTTATGACTCATACATCTAAATTTAGACCATATGCCCCCTGAAATTTGGATCATTCTCCCCCCCTTAGAAAATGATGGTCCCCATCATTTTATGCTAAAAAGAGACCCATGATTACAATGTGTCAATTTCTAATGAAGAGAAGAGTTTTCTGTGGTTAAACCATAACCATGGTTTTTGTTTGGTTAACCCATAACCACAATTGTGGGTTTTTTGTGGTTGACCCTTAACCATGGGTTTTGCGTGGTTGACCCATAAGCATAATTGAGGGTTTTGTGTGGTTGACCCATAACCATGATTACAATACATAAATGTGGGTTTTTCATGGTTGAACCATCACCATGGATTTTGTGTGGTTAACCCATAACCATGATTACAATAGGATTTCATAAAAGTCCAAAAATGGTCTTTGGTGAAGTTGATGTCTCACTATAAATCCATTCATATCTTCTGATGCAGGTGATGAAATTGAATTTCATTGAAGACCCATCTGAGATCTTGAAGAGACCTTTCCATCCATTTGACATTCTTTCTCTATGGTGGCCCAAGGAGTGAGACTGAATCTCAAGATACGTGCACACAATGGTTTTGCAGACAAATGTTGCTTCAATCGATGATATCTCTCAAACTAGAGATCCAAATCAAAAAACACAAAATACCCATTTTAGATAATGGAAATATATTTCCAATGAGCTATGGTAGAGCCTATTATATGTTTTGTAGAGTGTGTGGTACTTGTTTGAAGTTTCTGTACATGAGGTCTCAATATGTACAGACATAGGTTGCTTCAAACAAGCATATCTCACAAACCGGGAAGGTAAATGAAAAACCATGAAGGTAATGGTAAAATCATATCAGACATAGGTTGCACGATTTCCTTTGATTGATGAGATTAAGGTGCATTGGTATATGTAAGAATGTATTTTTTACATATTGCTGCAATGTTAATAGAATGACTTAGGTCTGCTGATGAGAACAGTGTTGTTAAACATGTGTGTACTCCTTTATGTACACTCTGGTTATTCTTAATTTATATATTGTAAATGTTTATGAGTATACTGAAGGTGTTGAGTTCTTGTACAACATCCTTATATAGACTGATACAGGATTTTAGAAGGCTCCAGCTTTAACCGAACCGCCAAAGTTAACCAACCCGACTTATGATCCCTCTAACGCTCAATGAAGAGAGGACATTAAGTCCGCGTTGAACTGGATTACATTTTATTTCACACACCCCTCTGCTTTTAACTCCCTTTCCTGTTGAATGTGTGAAATCCATGAGGACCATCATATATGGATCGGCGATGGATCTCAAACATGATAAGGAGGATGGATAAGAATTTTGCACACCCCTCCGTCGTTAACTCCCTTACTTGGTGAGTGTGTGAAATCCCTGAGGATCGTTGGATCTGGATCAATGGTGGATCTCAAACACCATTAGGTGGATGGATAATAATTTCATGCATCCCTCTGCCATTAACTCCCTTGCTTATTGAACATGCGAAATCACCGAGGACCGTCGGATCAAGATCAATAGTGGACCCCAAACACCATAAGGAAAATTTGATAAGAATTTTGCGCACACCAATATTTTATTAATCCATGCTAGTTGAATCAGAAAAATGGCTCACAGTCGTTGCTCTTCTCTGGGATCTATCCATGTCATTGATCTTAAAGGTGTTTTATCCATGAGCACCTCTAGTTCTTAGTGCTTATCTCAGACATTAGTTTCATTCAACAGAGTTATGATCGACCGTTGACCTGGCGAACATGACCATAGATCTACCAAAGATGTACATTTGTTACACTGCAATATTCATTGGAATTGATCACTAGAAGGATCAATTCCCCCTACAACTCGAATCTTATCGTTCCTTTTCTACGATTTTGAGTTTTCTATCATGTAGGATTATATCGTGGTTGATGAATGGGATGTGATCTTATGTTTAGGATTGCTTTAGTTATAGAGGTTGTTATTGGTATATATGCCCTTACTCTGTTTCCTTTCCCTAGACCTCACAGGCTGGCATAGTTCCTGGAAGAGACAATCCTACTATGTCTTAATGACTGTAACTTGTGTTTGGTGTTTTTTGTGTGGCTCAAATGGTGTAGTATGGTTACTTTCAATTTTTAACAGGATGTTGTTTTTACTTGTTGTTAAATCCAACCTAAGGGACCCTTGGTAGGGAAGCCAACGTGCTCTCTCAGTTTTGGCCTTCCCTGTTTAGTAAAACACTTTGTAATAATCTAACTACCCAAGGGGAATAAACTATGAAGGAGAGTTTGGTTGTGGAAGTTCTTAAGAACTGGCCACTATACAACCCCCACCCAAAAGAACCTAAGTTTGATCTGGTTTAAGTAACTTAGACGGCTTAAAAATAGGATTCCTTTGAGGTTTGAGATCCTTCCTTAGTCGTGCCAATGATTCAATGAGAAGTTAGGCAAAAACACTTGGGTCAAAAGGCTTGCAAAGGCTTAAGAATATTAAGACATCCACGATCCATGATCTGCACAGCAAAAAGTGGAAAGAGGAAAAGAAAATTCAAGAGTGTTAAGACTTTTGCAATCCACGATCTGCACAATGGAAAGTAGAACAAGGAAAGAAAAATTAATTCTTAAGATTATTAATACTTCCATGATCCCCAATCCACACAACGGAAAGAGGAAAGAGGAAAAGAAAAGTTAATAATGTTAAGACTTCTGCACAGAAGAAAGCGAAAAGTGGAAAAGAAAAGTTAAGTCTCACGAATGTTAAGACTTTCGCAATCGGCAATCCGCACAGTGAAAAGCTGAAAGCAGAAAGAAAAGTTAATTAATAAGAGTATTACGACTTCTGTAATCCACGATCCGCACAGTGGAAAGTGGAAAGCGTAAAAGAAAAGTTGAGACCGTTAATTTTCCCGCGATCCACATAGCGGAAAGAAAAAGACGGAAGGCGGAAGGCAGAGATGCAAATAAACGACTTTATCATTTTTCTATTTTTCAACTTTGGGGTTCCGCAGCGGAGAAGTGAAAGGAGAAAGGAAAAAATTGTTTAAGTTAAGATATCAAAAAGTTGTTTTTACGACTTCCAAGTTCCACGGCGGAAGGGGGGAAGGAGGAAATCGGAAGGGAGCCGAAATATCTAAGGAAAAGTTGGTTTTCCAACTTTAGAGTTCCCTAGCGGAAGGGTGGATGGTGGAAAGAACAAAAGAGCAGAAATTTTTAAGGAAATGTTGGTTTTCCTACTTCCAAGTTTTGCAAGGGAAGGGTGGAAGGAGGAAAGTGAAAACGAAGCCGAAAGCTCTAAAGAAAATTTGGTTTCTGACTTCCGAGTTCCATATCGTAGAGGTAGAAGGTGCAAGTCGAAAAACTAGTTATAGTGTGGAAACAAATTTCTAACTCCTTAAGTGGTAGCATGTATGAAAAGTTAACGTTGTTTACTATTTTAGCCTAAGGTTGATTGGTTATGAAAGGATATAGTTGAATACATGTGAAAGAATTTTATGTTTGCAAAAAAAAAATTATATATGCATTTTTATAGGTTATTTGGGGATGTTACATATGGTATCAGAGCTACAAGTTCAACCCTGTCGCCTTTTGGGGAAGATCTAGTTTTGTTTCACTATGAAAATTTTTGTTGTAAATATTTTTGTTGGAATGTTTGTGTATAAATGAGAATTGTTCTGTAATAGGATACAGTGATGGCCTCACAAAATGAATAGGAGTACCCACCTAAAGAAGGTACTCTAGAAACTCACCTAAATCAGGCAGAACCAAAGCATTCGAAATCTATCTAGGTACTTGAAACCGTGAAGAACTTGATAGTGGAATTACAAAGCTTCATGGTAGTAAATGAAGAGTTGAAAAGGGCTGAAGAAAAACAACAGGATCTCAATGAAATATTATTGCAAAGCTTGCAGGAGAGGAACAATGGAGAAAAACAACCCGCAAAAGAAGAGAGGGATGCAGAAGTTGGAAAAAATGCTAAAAGAAAAGGAAGTTCCTCCTAGGAAACTCAAAAATATGGAAATAAAGCTCGGTAAGAGAAAAGTGGACCACATAGAAGGAGAATTCAAGAAAATTAAACCCACCAATTTTGATGGGGAATAAAGGACTGAAGAAGAAGCGGAAGCTTGGTTGTTGGAAATTAAAAAGTACTCTCAGATATAACTACTCCATCAACATGAAAGTAAGGATGGCAATTTACAACCTAAAGGGAAAGGCCATAATTTTGTGGAAAGACCTAAAGATCTCCCATTGATTAAAGGAGAAGAACCTGGAATAGTCATAGTTCAAGAAACTCTTCAAGAAACATTATTTGTCAAAAATTTATTATGAATGAAAGACCAAGTAATTTTATAAATTGAAACTTGGTCAGATGACCATGGAGGATCTCATCAATAAATTTCTAGATATGCTATGGTTCATGTCGTACATTAAATATGAAAAGGTAAAAATCTAGTGATTATTAAGCTTCCTTCCACAGTCTTAAAAAGATTAGATTGAATTTGATAACCCCAAGATGCTAGATGAAGTGTTAAGAAAACCAAGACTATGCTTTGAGCAGTATAAACAAAGGAATGGCATCTCCAAAACTTGGAAGGACAAGAGGAAAGAAAATTTCAATCAGCGAAAGAAGGGCTTCCAACCACCAACCTTCAAGAACATGCCAAGGAATCCTCAAGGAAGTTCCTACAACAAAAATTGCAGTTTTGGCATATGGACAATAAACCTGTGCAACTTGGACCAAAAGGGACTGCTAGAACCCCTAAATAACCTATAAAGTGTTGGGAATGCGAAGGTACCCATGTATGAAGGAACTCCCCACTCCTTGGTGAGTCAACAAGACTATACACAACCTGCAAGAAGCTTCCACCGTGGGAGAAATTGGCAAGATGTTCCACCAGATCAATGCACCTCTTGAATATTGATGAGAAGATCATCAATATGCAATCATTGAGATTGAAGGTACTATTTCTAACTGAGATCTCTCTATACTAATTGATCCATGAGCTACTTTAAGCTACATCACTCCTAAAATAATGGAGAATTGTCATCTCACCAAGGTAAGCCATGCAAAGCCTTGGTCAGTCCAACTAGCCATTGGAGCAAAAAGGAAGGTAACTGAGTTTATTGCTAATTGTGAAATCTCAATATAGGATCATGCAACTAGGATCAATTTGAATTTTTTTCCTCTGTGGTAATATGATATGATTATTGGCATGGACTAGTTAGAAAATTATAAAGTAGTACTAAATTTATTTGATAAAATATTTACTTATGTTGCCGAAGATAAAACTGTTAGGAAGGTAAATGGTTTTAGTAAGCCTGTTTCCTTAAGGCAGATGTCTTCATTTGCAATTAAGGAACTATTATAGGAAGGGTTGTAAGCTCTATGTGGTAAAATTTGTTTACCTACTCCTTAATGAAAACCCAACATCTGTAAGGGACCACCCGGTGTTGAATGAATTCATGGATTGTTCCCAGAAGAGATACATGGACTGCCCCCTCAAAGAGAAATAGATTTATCCATTGAAATCATACCTGGGTCTTCCCCAGCATCCAAAGTACCTTATCGAATGAGTATCCCTAAGTTAGCTGAATTAAAAATCGAGTTACAAAAACTATTAGATAAGGGTTATATCAGGCCTAGTGTATCTCCTTAGGGATCCCTAGTTTTATTTGCCAAGAAGAAGGATGAGACTCTAATACTGTGCATTGACTACAGAAAACTAAATAAAGTGACCATAAAAAACAAGTATCCTCTGATGTGAATTAATGATCTATTCAATCAAGTAGGGGGATAAAAATTCTTCTCCAAGTTGGATTTGAGATCTGGTTACCACCAGATCAGGATTTAGGAAGAAGATGTTAACAAAACAACCTTTAGAGCCTGATATGGGAATTACGATTTCATAGTAATTCCTTTTGGCTTAACCAATGCCCCTGCCACATTTATGTGTCTGATGAATAACATGTTTAACAGTATTTGGATCAGTTCATGTTAATTTTCATTAACGATATCCTGCTCTACTCAAGGACAAAAGAAGAACATCAACAACACTTGAGAATTGTGTTGCATACCCTAAGAGACCACCAAATGTACGTTAAGTTCGAGAAATGTGAATTCTTCAAGAAAAAAATTCAATACCTAGTACATGTCATCTCTAAAAAAGGGATTGCAGTAGATCCAATGAAGATAAAAGCAATTTTGGAATGTCATGTGCCTAAGGATGTCACTGACATTCAATCTTTCATGGGACTCACTGGGTACTATCGGAGGTTCATTCAAGAGTTCTCAAAGATAGCCTATCCTATTAATTCCTTACAAAGGAAGGGGGTAAAGTTTATATGATCTGAAAAGTGTCAGGAGAGCTTGAAAATCTAAAAAGGTTGTTAACCATGGCCCTGATCTTGAAGGTGGCTGACCCTTATAAAGACTACACAGTATGTACCGATGCTAGCAAGGAGGGATTGGGGGGAAACTATCTCAAGAAGGGAATGTGGTATGTTACGAATCTCGCAAGTTGAAGGATCATGAATGAAACTATGCAGTGCATGGTTTAGAATTGGAAAATGTAGTGCATACCTTAAAGATGTGGCATCACTACCTATTAGGGAAAAAGTTCCTTTTATTGACAGATAACACCTCTCTAAAGAATCTATTTACTCAGTTTGGTCTCAATGCCATACAAGCTCGATGGATGGCCTTCTTAAGTGAATTTGAATTTGAAGTGAAGCACATCAAAGGTAAGGAAAATAAAGTGGCTGATGCACTTAGAGGAAGAAATCATGAAGTGTATGAGATCACCGTGAGTCAAACAAAAGGTAATCTGTTAAGAAGAATAAAAATGGCTAGCATCCAAGATGTTGAATATGGGAACCTACTAAATAAGCTGCTAACGGAAGAGGTAAAGTTGGATGGGACATAATTCAAAGTAGACCAGAAAGGATTAATTTGGTATAAAAGAAGGATATACATGCCTAATCTTGCAGATTTAAAGCTGTTTATTTTGAATGAAATGCACAAACCTCCATATGTAGGACACCCTGGTTACCAAAAGATGATAACATCCCCGAGGAAGCAATTCTTTTGGCCTAATTTGAAGGCATGTCTAGTTGATTACTTGTCTAAATGTTTGGAATGTCAACAGGTGAAGGCTGAATACCAACATCCAATAGGTTTCTTACAACCCTTACCGATTCCTGAATGGAAATGGGAGGTAATATCTTTGTATTTTATCACAGATTTGCCTTTGACTAAAAAACAACATGATTCAACTATGGTTGTATTTGATCAATTAAGAAATTCTTCTCATTTTATACTTGTGAAAATCGACTTACAAGGCTGTCAATGTTGTAGAAATATTCCTGAAGGAGATATTTCAAATTCATGGAGTGCCAAAGATGGTAATTTCTGACAGGGATGTCAAGTTTACATCAAACTTTTGGAGTTCATTGTTTGCAGGGTTGGAAACCAAGATAAAATTTATCACTGGCTATCACCTTGAAATAGATGGGAAAATAGAACAAACAAACCAAGTCATTGAGGACATGTTAAGGATGTATGTCATAGAGAGACCCACCAAGAGGGAAGACTAACTGTATCTGGTAGAATTTGCATGGAATAATGGCTATTAGGCCTCTTCTAAGATGATTCCATTTGAAATCTTGTATGGAGGGAAGTGTACTACCCCTGTTAGTTGGGATAGCCCTGTGGACCATTTGATGACAGCACCTAAAATCTTGCAAGACAAGGAATAAATTGTAAAGGAAGAGCAGAAGAATCTGAAGGTGGCGCAGGATCGCTAAAAGAGTTATAACCGAGTCATCGCTCGGGTTATGGTGCAATCGAATCACTTTATCCCGGAGGAGGCCGTGACATGGGAATTTGAAGATGCCTTGCGAAAGAAGTACCCAGGTATGTTTCCAGAAATTATAGAAGATGAATGAGAACAATGTAGACAGTGTTACATTAAGGGGGAAAGGATGTAATATCCTTCAATTTTGTAATAATTTTTGAAATACTATTTTATTTTTGTTTTGTTTGAATGTGATTGGAATACCTGGAATATGCCAATACATCCTTTAAGGACAAATGTAACTAAAAATTTATGCTTGTAATAAAAATTTGAATGATAGGGACAACCATGTTGAATAAGGAAACTATGCATGTGAGAGTGGGGGATGTGAAGGGTCACTCTCAGCAAATTGCACCAGGCGTGGTGTTATCTCCCAAAATAATTTATTTTGATAGTATGAAGAACTTAACTCATGCAACGAAGGATATGAATATCACTGATAGTTTGAAAGCCTCTGTTTTTCTTTTAAATGAAAATTTTTACAAGTTGTACCTTCCGGTGTCTTAGGCGAGGACTATCATAGCTCATTATCCACCGAAAAGCTATGTTTTGGTGGCTAAACAGTGGAATGTGGGCCAAAGGAAAACCACTAAAAGCGGTCTGAGCAAGCAGAGTCAAAATAATACTTTCAGTGGCTTAGGCGCGACTATAGAAACTTGTTAGCCACTGAAAGGGGGCGCTTTCGGCAGAATGGAAAGAGAGATAAAAAGGGGTTTAAACCACCGAAAGAGAGTGGTAAGCAACACCGAGAAAGATACATTCGATGGCTTAGGCAAGGATCCACCGAAAGCTAGAAGATAAATAATGGGTGGAGAACCCTTTTGACGATTTAGGCATGTTGCTAAATCTTTTCACTACATTCGATGGCTTAGGAAAGGATCAGAACATCTCATTAGCCACCGAAAGCTGGAAGATAAATAACGGGTGGAGAACCCTTTCAGCGGTTTAGGCGTGTTGCTAAATCTTTTGACTGCCATCGAAACATTTTTTAACAGCGATCGAAGGTTTAGTCCTCTACGATGCCGACATTTTGGAGGTTTAGTCCTCTATCTCATTGCCACTACAAAGAGTCTAGTGGTTTGAAGTTCCAACGCACTAGTGGATTGAGGTTGCAATCGCCGATCATTAGTGATTTGAGGTTCCAATCGTCGACGCATTAATGGTTAGTCTTCCTGATCGTCGATGCTTAACCGTCGTGATGTTAGTAGTTTGGATCGCCGACACTACGGCGGCGTTCAGGTTTGAGGTTCCGAAGACAAGTATAACTAAGACATACCAGCAGTGATGCACAAAAAGCTACATCGGGTATTTTAAGAAATCTTTCTGCTACTATTTCTTCTGCTGAAATTCTTAATTCTCAAAAAAATTTAGATACATCAGAAAAATGTAGGGTTTGGGCATCTTCAAGCACTGTTGCTTGTGAAGATCCAATCCCCAACGACTCCATTGGGATAAGTATACCACCACCTTCTCAGCAAGTATCCGCATTAGTGCTGCCTCCCACAACCCTGTCCATACCCATTTCCAATATGGTTTCCCCTCAATTGACCCATATGGAAAGGATCCTGGTAGCTAGGTATGCACCCCTATTTTTTCCAAATCCTCTCGCAGCCGCTGCCTACTAGGGATTATCTCAAGTATATGCCTAAGTTTACAGGGGAAGGGGATTTCACTGCTAAAGAACATCTAAAGGCCTTTTTCAGCTATGCTGAAAATATTAACATAGAACAAGAAGATGTATGGACTAGGGTTTTTGTGTAAAGCCTAGATTACCAGGCTAGGAATTGGTTTAAGGAACTGCCTGCTGGATCAGTGGTAGGCATAGAGGCCCTAGATGACATTTTCCTAAAGCATTGGGGAGATTAAAGGAGAGACCACCTCTACTATATAACATAATTCAGCAACCTAAAAAGAGAAAGTGGGGAGTCTGTCTCCAACTTTACCAAGAGATTCAACAATATGTACAGCAAGATACCTACTGAAATTAAGCCCACCGATACCTCAGCTAGGATAACTTATGCAAATTCCTTTGACTCTAAATTCTGCCTACTTCTCAGAGAAAGGAGGTTTTCCTCCTTATCACTCATGCAGGATGCTTCCCTAGAGTTATAGTCAAACATTCTGGCATCTCAAAAGTTCAAAGGGAAGATAGACAGGAAGAAGCAGCTAGTAGAACCTAGTGGGGCTTCTGCATCAGAGGACAAGATTGAAAAAATGACCAAATTGTTAGATAAACTGACTACTGAAATGTCTAAATTGAAGGAACAAGGACATCCACCTATGAGGGGTAAAGGGACAAGTGACTTTGCTCCTCGAAACCCTAATTTTGTTCCTTATAAAAGAGGAAACCCCCAGTTCAAATTCTCAGAAGCGAGAGGAACCAAGGGGAAGATCAGAGATTAAGAGCTCCATTTCAAAATGTTGTATCAGAAGAAGAGCCAAAATTCATTGAAGAAGAAGGAGAAGCTAAAGACAACATCCACTACATGGAGGATGAGGTGGATTGTTCTTTTCTAACACAGGCAGAATATGAGGAAGCCCTAACTGATGAGCAGATCATTGAAGAGGTTATCTATCAGGATGATGGTCAGGGAGGTTACAATGTGAGGTCTAAGATGGTTGCTCCTCTCAAGAAAAATGTTGTACCTGTCAAGCATCCTGCTGCACCAGCTAGAAAGGTTGTTGTTTTACTAAAGAAGGTGTCTATCACATCCAAATAATTGCAGAAACCAACACCTTCAGCCACACCTGATCAAGTCCAACTCAAACCTACAGCCCATGAGGTAAGATTTCCAGATAGGTTGCATTATTCTTTCGACCTTGAGTCTGAAATTCAAAAATTGAAAATCCCTTTCCCTTTAATTGAGCTAATGAAGAATGATGCATTCAAGTCCTCCATTCTAAATTCCCTTCAACCCAAGGTGCACATTGACACTGAATTTATGAACCTGCAATATCAAAAACCTGTTGTAACCTTGGGCCCCATGATCGAATACCTAAAGGACTCATGCCCACCATTCTACATATCCTTGAATATCCATGATAAAATCCTTAATAACTATCTGCTAGATTTAGGGGCCTCTCATAACCTAATGCCAAAGGTTGTGATGGCTGAGCTTGGCCTCAGCATCACCAAGCCCTACCATGATTTATTCTCCTTCGACTCCAAGAAGGTCAAGTGCTTGGGGCTCATCAAAGACCTTGTTGTGAACCTAACTCAGCTATCTTCGAAAAGCTTCATGATGGGCATTGTAGTGCCTAATATCCCTCCAAAATTTGGCCTCCTGTTGTCTCATTCATGGAGCAAAAGACTAGGTGGCAGCCTTCAGATGGATCTCACATATGCCACCATTCCCATGTTTGGAGGAGAGACTAAGAGGCTGTATAGGGAAAATCAGCTAGCATACATTATAAGCAAGGAGAGCAACTCAGTGAATCACCCCATCTATGCAGTGGACACTGATTTTGGGTCTTGCATTTTTCAAATAGACGATTCTCAGCAGACATCAGTCCAGCTCACTAAGCCCACCTGTCAGCAGCCCGAAGAAGTAACCACAGCAATCTGGACCATGTATTTTGATGGGGCTAGCACTCAAATATTAGCAGGTGCAGGTGTAGTATTGATCTCCCCATCTAAGGAAAACATCCACCTGTCTTATAAGCTTGATTTTAAAACCACTAACAACATAGCAGAATATGAAGCCTTACTGCTAGGAGTTAAAGCTACCAAGGATATGGGTATCATGTGCATGAAGATTTTTGGAGATGTAGACCTCATCATACAGCAGGTCAACAACACTTTTTAGACAAAAAATATCAGACTGAAGGCCTACAGGGATGAGGTATGAAAATTCAAATACTCCTTTATGTTTTTTGAACTGTCATATATTCCTAGGGCTTTGAATCACCTTGCCAATTCACTGGATGTCTCTGCAAGTCTGTTTGTTCCTCCCTTACTCCCTAAGCTCAACTATGATGTTAAGGTCAAGTACAGACCCTATCTTCCAGATAATGTAAAATTTTGGAGGGTGTTTGAGAATGATGATGAGCTTAGTAAATTCCTTCAGTTAGTAGATGAATTTTCTGACATACACATAGACCAGGAAAAACTAAACATGGAGGAATCCAAACAGATCAAGTTAAAAGATAAAGTGGCTTATCAGAACATTGTCCAATTTCCCTGCAACTACATACCCCAAGGTCTAGTACCACTGGAAGAACTATTTGATCACAATGATATCCCTCTCAATCCTGCCAAAAAGGAGCTAGATCCTTCTTTCCAAGAGCAAAACATAGGCAGCCAAAGCCATCCAAAACTGATAAATTTGTCCACTGGGTTGACTGCTGGTCAGAGATCTAAATTTTGCAGCCTAATAAAAGAGTTTGCTGATGTTTTTTCATGGCAGTATAGTGACCTAAAAACTTATGACACCAATATCATCCAGCACGAGATTCCTTTGGAGAAGGACGCCATTCCTTTCAAACAGAAGCTGAGACCCATCAACCCTCTCCTATTACCAGTGATTAAAAAAGAGATCCACAAGCTCCTCAAGGCCAAGATCATAATCCCCCTCAAGTATTCCAAGTGGATTGCAAACCTAGTAGTGGTAAGAAAGAAAAATGGAGAAATCAGGTTGTGTGTGGATTTTAGAAACCTAAATAAGTGCTCCAAGAAAGACAACTATCTGCTGCCCAAGTGGAACACCTACTGTAGAAAGTCTCAGGAGCTAGGGTTATGTCCTTCCTTGATGGCTTCTCTGGATGCAACCAAGTTGCTATGCACCCGGATGACCAAGAGAAGACTGCCTTTACCACCCCCTGGGGCACCTTCATGTATGCTAAAATGCCATTTGGGCTAAATTTGAATGTCGGGACTACTTTTCAGAGAGCCATGGACCTAGATTTTGTAGGGCTAAAAGATAAGTTTCTGCTGATATATTTGGATGATCTAACAATTTACTCTCATAGCCATCATGACCACTTGCAGCATTTAAGGAAGGTGTTTATGAAGTGCAGAAGGTATGGAGTATCACTGAACCCCAAGAAGTCCCAGTTTGCACTCAATGAAGGAAATCTCCTAGACCACATAGTCTCAGCTGAAGGTGTAAATATCGATCCGATGAGGGTGGAAGCAATCCAAAAGCTGTCAATACCAAGGTCAAAAAGAGGCATTCAGTCCTTTTTAGGCAAGATAAACTTTGCCAAAAGGTTCATTCCAAATTTCTCCGAGTTGGTAAAGCATATAACAGTCATGCTGAAAAAAGATGTAGAAATAAAGTGGACTAACTAGGAAAGAAATTATTTTGAAGACATTAAGAAGGCTATCATGGAGGCCCCAACCCTAACTAGTCCTGACTACACCAACAGCTTTTACATGTTCTCTTTTTCATCCTATGACACAGTGGTAGCTATACTATTACAAAAGAATGATGAGGGTATTGATCATCCAATTGCATTCTTCTGCAAAACCATGAGAGATACTGAGCTGAAGTATGACCCAATTGAGAAGCAGGCTTATGCTCTCGTAAAACCTTTGAAGACTTTCAGAATCTACATTCTCCATGCAAAGGTCATTGCATATGTCCCTTCAGCTGTTGTGAAGGATGTTTTGACTCAGCTTGGCATTCATGGGAAGAGAGCTAAGTGGATTGCCAAACTCATTGAGTTTGATATAGAGGTGAAACTCACCAAACTGGTAAAGGAACTAGGTCTGGCCAAACTCATGGTCAAAGAAAACTGTGAAATGATGGGAATAAATTTCACATGTGTCAAATCAGCAAAGGTTCAGACCATAGTAGCAGCAGAGACAGAAGTAAATCTAGATCAGAATGGCATTCCATCAGTAGCTGAAAACATATCTTCATGTGAGTGGTACTCAGGTATCATTCAATTTTTTCAAAAATTAGAAGTTTCCCCTGATCTCACTCCTAACCAAGAACGAGCTCTTAAGTTGAAATCTATTAAGTTTCACATAATTGACAAACTGTTGTACTGGAGAGATCAGTCTGGAATTTTGCTAAGGTGTCTAGATAAAGAGGAAGTAGAGCAGGTCATGCATCATTTTCATTTCAGCACATGTGGAGGCCACCACTATTGGAAAACCATAGCCCAAAAGATCTTGAGAGTAGGATACTATTGGACAGTCCTCTTTGCTGATGTATGCACTTTTGTAAGGGCCTGTGACCAATGCCAAATATTTATAGGGAAGCAGCAAGTCAAGTCCTTGCCCCTTAGGCCTATTGTGGTGAATGGGCCTTTTTAGCAATGGGGTCTGGATTTCATAGGTGAGATAAATCCATCTTCCAGTGGATAGCATAAATGGATCTTAGTAGCCACTAACTACTTTACCAAATGGATAGAAGCAGTACCCACTAGGAATGCCACTCATCAAGTCATCATGAGATTTTTATATCAGAATATCTTTAGTAGGTTTGGCTGCCCAGTAAGGTTAGTAACAGATAATGCACCAGCTTTCAAGGCCGGGGCCTTAGTTGAAATGTGTGAATCAATGGGTATTCAACTAGTGCACTGCACATCCTATTATCCCTAAGGAAATCACCTGGCTGAGTCATCCAACAAAATCTTACTCAAAATCATCAAGAAACAGCTAGAGACAAATCAGAAAAGCTGGGATTCAAAGCTAAGTTTTCCTTATGGGATGATATGGTAATAGACAAAAGATCCATAGGGATTTCTCCATTCAAGCTATTTTATGGCACTGAGGCCATTTTTCCTATCCAGCTCACCCTTACAGTGGCAAATTTATTTCAAGAAGAGGAAGATGAACCAAATGATATGGTGAGAAGGATGATGGATTTGGTGGAGTTACAGCAAATAAGGGAGCAAGTTGTAGGAAAATCAGAAGCTCACCAACAGATGATAAAGTGCATGTTTGACAAAAGAGTAGAAGTAGACAACTTCCAGGTGGGAGATTGGGTCCTCAAGTGGGATGCTGCCAGACAGGACAAGGGAAAACATGGAAAATTTGACTCTTTGTGCATTGGCCCTTTTGTGATAGCCCAGGTACATAAGAATAACACCTTCAAATTGTAGAATCTGGAAGGTGAATAGGTATTTGATGGCCCATTAAATGGGTAGTTCTTAAAACTCTATTTCATTTGAGGCTCTGAGGCCTTATTGTAAATTAGTAGATAGTAGGTTGTTTTTATTTCGAAATAAACTCCATGCCCAATGGAATGGTAAAATATAGTGTTAAGTTACTTAGTTTCTTTTAGGGAAAGGCATTTTGGTTCGGGTTCTTGGGACCTTGATAGGAGGTTCCCATCCCCAAGTAGGAGCCAGATGTTATCTCCCAAAATAATTTATTTTGATAGTATGAAGAATTTAACTCATGCAACAAAGGATATGAATATCACTGACAGTTTGAAAGCCTTTGTTTTTATTTTAAATGAAAATTTTTACAAGTTGTAGCTTCCGGTGGCTTAGGAGAGGACTATCATAACTCATTAGCCATCGAAAAGCTATGTTTTGGTAGCTAAACAGTTGAATGTAGGCCAAAGGAAAACCACCGAAAGCAGTCTAAGCAAGCAGAGTCAAAATAATACTTTCAGTGGCTTAGGAGAGACTACAGAAACTCATTAGCCACCGAAAGGGGGCGCTTTCGGCAGACTGGAAAGAGAGATAAAAAGGGGTTTAAACCACCAAAAGCGAGTGGCAAGCAGCACCGAGAAAGATACATTCAGTGGCTTAGGTGAGGATTAAAACATCTCATTAGCCACCGAAAGCTGGAAGATAAATAACAGGTGGAGAACCCTTTCAACGGTTTAGGCGTATTGCTAAATATTTTGACTACCATCGGAACATTTTTTAACAGCGGTCGGAGATTTAGTCCTCTACAACGCTAACATTTCGAAGGTTTAGTCCTCTATGTCGCCACCACTATGAAGAGTCTAGTGGTTTGAAGTTCCAACGCACTAGTGGCTTGAGGTTCTAATCGTTGATCACTAGTGGTTTGAGGTTCCGATTTTCGACGCATTAGTGGTTAGTCTTCCCAATCGTCGATGCTTAACCATCACGACGTTAGTGGTTTGGATCGCAGACACTATGGTAGCGTTCAAGTTTGAGGTTCTGATGTTTTAAAGGTTAGAGATTTCGATCACCGACAAGTTAGTGGTTAGTCTTCCCGACCTCTAATGCTTAACCATCGCAACATTAGTGATTTGAACTTTCAACACTGCGGCAGCGCTCAGGGTTAAAGTTCTGATGGGTTAGTGGTTAGAGGTTCCGATCACCGATAGGTTAGTGGTTAGTCTTCTCGACCTCCAATGCTTAACCATCGTGACGTTAGTGATTTGAATTGCCGACACTGCAGGAGTGCTCCGCTCTAAATTTTTGATCCTCGGTGCCTAGAACTTCTGATTGTCGATGCTTAAGTTGTTTGTTCGGCTGTTAAAAAGGGTTTTGCAAAGTTGCTATCCATCGAAAGTGGATAGAGGTTTAAAGGAGAATTTTTTATAAACAAAACCAGATTTTGGTGACTGCAGATGGCTCAGGGATGGAAGTTAAAGATGAAATGTGCTAATAGAAGTATCAGAAAGGGTCTATTTAGATCTATTATGACAAAACAGTTCCATAAAGTCATCAACCCTAATTGTCAAGGAGAAATCAGTGGGTTAACTGACAGTGGACTAGCAGCAGTGATCATCAACAACTTCTTTACTTATTTAATGTTTAGTCAGTGAACTAAATCTTCATTATAGTTAGACAAGTAGTTAGGTAGGGTTTCAAACCCTAATTTGTAAAAACTATTCGTTTTGATTATTTTTGTAAAAAATAGATCCAAGTTTTAGGACCTGTCCATTTTGTAAAAGGGTATAAATCCTAATATCGATTTTATAATAAAGGTTCAAATTTGGGGATTCATAAGCCTATATTGATTTCATGCTTCTCATTTTACTCGTTCATGAATATAAGCTCTTTTGTTATGATCTGTTCAACCATCATCTCTTTCTTTACTGTCACTTATGCCTAAATGTGTATTTAGGTCATTTTCAAATTGATTAATAAGCTGATAGCTGTCATCCTATTGGTTTGTTAGTGTAATTTTATTTATAAGTGCTATCCTTATCATGATTTAGCCATTTATATGCATGTGTTTTGTGTGTAAATCTACCAGCCTGATGAGTTCTTCATCCCTAAATCTTATTATCAACTTCTGAGCAATTGTAACTAAAAGTCTTGTAAGTGAGTGAGTTTTATGCATGCCTTGAGAGTGGAAAGGTTATAAAGGTTATATAGGTCTCCGCAATATATCCATGTTCTTGATCTTAAAGGTGTTTTATCCATGAGCACCTCTCGTTGCTAGCACTTATCTCAGATGTTAGTTTCATTCAATGGAGTTATGCTCAACTGTTGATTTGACGACCTTGACCATAGATATACCAAAGATTTACATTCATTACACTCGCTAATCTTCACTGGAAATAATCATTGGAAGGATCAATTCCCCCTGCAACTCAAAGCTTATTGTTCCTTTTCTACGATTTTGTGTTGTCTATAAAGTAGGATTATATCGTGGTTGATGAAGAGTAGGTTGGATGAATGGGATGTGCCCTTATGTTTAGTATTTATTTAGTTATGGAAATTTTTATTGGTAGAATGTACCCTTACTCTGATTCCTTTCCCTAGACCTCATAGGTTGACATAGTCCCTGGGAAGAGATAATCCTACTCTGTCTAAATGACTGTAACTTGTGTTTGGTGTTTTTTGGGTGGATCAAACGGTGTAGCACCATTCCTTTAAAGTTTTACCAGGATTATTTTTTACTTGTTGTTAAATACAACCTAAGGGACCCTTGGTAGGGAAGCCAACGTTCTCTCCCAGTTTTGTTTCTCACTGTTTAGTAAAACCCTATGTAGTACTCTAAGTACTTAATGGGGAGAAACTGTGAAGGAGAGTTTGGTTATGGAATTTCTTAAGAACTTGCCACTGTATAGCCCTCACCAAAACCACCTAAGTCTAAGCTAGTTTAAGTAACTCATACAGCTTAAAATTAGGATTCCTTTGAGGTTTGGGATCCTTCCTTAGTTGTGCCAAGGATTCACTGATAAGTTAGGAAAAAACCCTTGGGTCAAACGTCCTGCAAAGGCTTAATAATATTAAGACTTCCATGGTCCGTAATTTGCATAGTGGAAAGCGGAAAGAGGAAAAGAAGAGTTAAGAGTGTAACATACCTCAAAAATAAAATATAACAAACAAATTTATATAACCATATATCTGTAGACACATTAATCAAATACCCAAGTGTTATGACATAAAACAAATAAAAAACAGTTTGGCTATATTAAATGGTCAAATTCGTCCCTATATAAATCCTTCTCAAGCGTAAAAACACATGTAATAGTCATTCTGCAACTAATGGTCTATTCTGCAACCATAATAGACATTTCCACCCTCAACTGAGTTTTTCACATTCTACCTTCCACTTTCCTCCTTTTCCTGTAGACCTCGAAAGTCGAAAAATTCATGAAACAATCTTTTGGACTTTCTGCTTTCCGTATTCCACTTTCCACCCTTCTTTCTTCTTATTTTCGCCTCCCACTGCAGACCTTGGAATTCGTAAACTTCATGGAACGATCACTTTATCTTTTGGATTTCAATCTTCCTCTTTCCTTCCTTTTGTCTTTTGCTTTTCGCCTCTCACTATGGACCTCGGAAGTCAGAAACTTCATGAAACAATCACTTGCACTTTCTACTTTCTACCTTCTATTGCAGAACTTGGAAGTCAGTAACTTAATAAAACGCTCACTTGAACATTCTTCTTTCTAGCTTATGCTTTCCTCCTTCTGCTGTGAAAATCGAAAGTCGAAAACTCAATAAAACAATCAATTGAACTTTTTTCTTTCTGGCTTCCACTTCCCTCTTTCTGCTGTGGAAATCGGAAGTTGGAAACTTCATTAAATAATCACTTAAAATTTCTTCTTTTTGGCTTCATCTTTTCACCTTCCACTCCGGACCTTGGAAATCAGAAACTTCATCAAACAATCACTTAAACTTTCTTATTTCTGGCTTCTGCTTCCTTCCTTCTGCTGCGGAAGTCGAAATTCAGAAACTTCATCAAACGATCACTTAAAATTTCTTCTTTCTGGCTTCCACTTCCCGCCTTCTACTGTGGAACTAGGAAGTCGAAAACTTAATTAAATGATCACTTAAAATTTCCACTTTCTAGATTCGGTTGCAGAACTTAGAAGTCAAAAACTTCATTAAAACAATCACTTGGAATTTTCTTCTTTCCACACCATTTATCCTTGCGAAAAAAAACCTTGACTATCGATCTCTTTTACGGCTTAAATCTTGACCGTTGATCTAAATTCTTGTATGGATTTCCAATGGAACTTCACAGCTAACATTATTCGTTTATCTTCTTTGCGGATTATACCTGGACTATTCATCTTCTAAACTTAGAAATCAATGTCTAACCCTACGGATTGTGGAAGTTGGGTTACCTTTCAACTCTTCGGGACTTCCACATATCTGTCTTCCGACTTTTGCACTTATGAGAACCGTCGATCTTGCCGTGGGTTAGATTTGGACCGCTAAAATTCTAGTTTTGTGGATCAATGTTTAACTTTGCAAATTCAATGGGTTTCTGGTTGATTTGGGTTTAACTCATGATAAATTAATTGGATCTGGAAATTTATCCTAGTGTTTGCAACCAACCCTTGGTTCCATCGACTGATCATGATTTTAGAACCTTTAACCAACGGTGCTAAATTACTTATAGGATTTGTACAATTAAAAATACAGGTTTTCTCTATGCAAAAATAGTCTCAACCACCATAATTGAATAACTCAGATCTAACTATAAACAAGCATTAAAGTTCATTTAGCGCCTATAATTATAATGCAAAATTAAGAAAGAACTGCAGAATTGAATTTAGGAGGAAATACATGATAGTAACATATGATACCGTGTAAAAACAAAGGATCTGATCCATTAGATGCAGATTCATAAATTATAAATCATTCCATTATAATAGTTCAGTGACAAGTAGACCTAAGGAATTCAACTTAGAACTAAATAATAATTGTTACATTAGTTCATTACTAACAATCACGGATCCAGGGATACCTTAGCATGGGTTTAGTTGAATGGTTTGAGGGTTTTTTACTGAACGGGATCATACATGCACATTCTTCCTGGGGTGGGGAATGCAACTCCCCCTGAGTGGCCATGGTAACAACAACCTCCCAGAGCCATGCTCCTGAGGGAAGCGAAAGCGCAAGGAGGGATCTAGATAGCGGGAGAAATGGGCCTGGAGTGAGGAGAATATCGAGTCATGGATTTTATCTCCTGAAGGCGCAGAATATCCCAGCAATCCATATCCGATCGAAAATGATTTGAGGAAAAATTAAGATGTGTAAGGAAAATGCCCTCAACGGGAAATTTGTGGGGGTTTCGCCAAGAGAATGATATCTGGTATGGTGGATCCAGGGAACCTGGAAACCTAAGGGCCACTATGATCTCTAGCTGGAGGCAAAGGGGTTTCTTACCATAGTATTTTTCAACCCGAAATACAAGGACATAGTCCTGGAGGGCGAGCCGTACTTCTTTTTCTCGGTAGGGCTCTACCTGAGACCTTGGAAGGAACAATTCAACCCGGAAACTGAGGATATGACAGTCTCCCTGGTGTGGATCCAATTGGTTGGCCTCTCATGTGAGTACTGGGATATGGAGATCTTGAGAGACATTGATAACTCATTAGGGGAATTCGTGAAGGTATATGAGCAAACAAAGAATAAGAGGTATACATCTTATGCTTGCATCTATGTATATATGGACTTATCTAAGGACCTCCTGAAGGCAGTAAATCTGTAATGGGAGGATGAGGAATGGATCCAATAGATTGACTATGAGCATCTTCCTTTCCGCTGCAAGATCTATCATGAATATGGCAATTTTGGAAGAAACTACCCAAAAGAGGCCCGGGAGAAGCTAACCTCAAATCACGAAAGGGACGATAAGCAGGACAACAAGGGATTCATGTAGGTTAAGAGTAGGCGACGAGGAAAGAAAAACGGGGGGGCAAAACCCCGCAAGGACACACCAGGAAATGCCCCAACCAGCTCCAACCCCTTTCAGATCTTGGCGGAAGAGGACCCAAGGAAAGAGAAAACAGGGGAATATGTCATGTCCAAATCTCAGGAAGATGAGACGGAGGAGCTCACAAGCGGGACCAGGATAAATATCCAGACTGATGTCATGGAAGAAGATGAAGCGAAGAAAATGGAATAAGGAGAACTAGATATGGATGCACTTGAAAAGGAATTTGACAAGGAAAGTAAGGGTTATGTCTCTCAATAGCAGTTAGAACTAATCCAGGAAGCCATCATATGATCCAAAGCTTATTCAAGATCTGGGACCAGTGTTGAGGCTCAAAAGGGGAGCAAGAGGAAGGCCCTAGTGGAGGATATGAAAAGAAGCCGAAAGATGAACAAGCAGAGGGTCGTACCAATTGAGGTCAAGCTAATCGAATCATGCTAGTAACCGATGATAAGAGGGGCCTTCTCTGAGGTAAGTAAGGTTACCCAATGAAGATATTTTCTTTGAATATTAGGGGGTATAACCACCCGAGGAATATTAAAAACCTGGCTAGGAAGGTTAATAAAGAAAGACCAGACACTCTATTTTTATAAGAGACTAAATATAATTTTGAAGCCTTGAAGAAATTCAGACAAAGGATCTGGAAAGGTAGCAGGGTCATGGCAACAAGAGCAGATGGTATAGCAGGGGGGATGGAAGTGCTATGGCACCCAAGTATTGGTGATCTCTCTAAGTGGAGAGCCAATCATTTCTCACTAATGGAAGAATTCAAGTTTTTAGGATCGGGGATCATAGGGACATTGGTAAATGTATATTGGCCCAGTACTTTCCCCCAGAAACAGGCCTTCCTCCACTTGTTGTACTAGATAAGTGTGTCAGCACATGAGGGGAACTGATCGTAGGAGGGGAATTTAACTTAATCACCTCTCTTAGGGAAAAGAAGGGGGGGCAGAGGGTAATGGACAAAACCAAGAAGATTCCAGGGGGTTGTTGGTCCACAACCCCCTGGCGGATATGGAGACAGGAGATGGGTGGTTCACTTGGAATAACAGGTGGGGTGGGGAGAACCTCGTAGCATCCTGGATTGACAAATTACTTGTGTTAGAAAAATCATATGAGGGACTAGGGAGATGAGGGAAAGTGTTCTCCCAATGGAAAGCTCTGATCATTGGCCAAACAGTCTCAATTGGGACTGGTCGAATGCCCTCCTGAGAAAACCCTTTCTTATTGAGCAGTTTTGGCTAGAACATAAGGTATTTAGGGCTTTGGTGAAATAGTGGTGGCAAGAACTGCCCCCCCCTGCGAGGAAAAGAAGGTACAACTTCCAGCAGAAACTCAAGGCCTTAAAATCCAAGATACTCACGTGGAACAAAGAGAAATTTGGTAACATCTTTGAGGATAAAAAGAGACTTATCAAGGACATTGAACTCATCCATCAGAAAGGTATGGAAACTGTATCGAACATGGATACGAAAGAGAAGGAGAAGGATATACTTCGCCAACTAGATGCAAGAGAAAGGCAAGAAGAGATATACTAGAGACAGATATATAGGGTCAAATGGCTTCAGGAAGGACAGAAAAATTCTAAATTCTTCCATAACACTATGGTCCACAATAGACTAGGATTGAAGATCCATAGAATCAAAAGATCATATGGGTCCCAGGTGGAGACTAGGGGAGAAATTGAGGAAGAGATAACCAGCTACTTTGAAGGGATAATTACTGAGGATTACAATGACAAGGAGCGGGACATTGCTTGGATCACTGCTCTCATCCCTAGAACTGTAACCAAGGAGGACAATGAGATGCTTAATAAACCTATCTCCATGCAAGATGTGGAGGAAGCGGTAATCCATATGGCCCAAGGGAAGGGCCCCAATATGAATGGATTTGCAACCAACTTCTTCCACTTTTTCTGGGATATGATCAAGGATGAGGTTTGGGAAATTGTTAAGGAATTAAGACGCAAGCAAGGGGTGCTCAAAGCCTTTAATGTAACCTTTCTCTCCTTGATCCCAAAACGGGAGGGTGCGGATTCACCAGGAAAGTTCACACCAATATCCCTATGCAATGTGATCTATAAAATTATCTCTAAGGTGATTGTGAACCAATTAAAACCCCTTCTTCTAGGTTTGATCAGTCTGGAACAATCAGGATTTGTCGAGGGTAGACAGATTCTAGATGGAATCATTGATGTCCATGAGGCAATCTAGTCTCTAAAATGGACAAAAAGGCTTGGAATGATCATTAACCTTGATATCTCTGAATCCTATGATAAGATCAACTGAAAATATATGGAAAATATGCTAAGAGCATATGGTTTTAACATGGAATGGGTGGAATGGGTCATGGCTTTGTTTACTACACCCTTCTTCTCCATCTTGCTAAATGGATCCCCGACAAATATCTTCAAGCCTTCTTGTGGGATTAGGCAGGGAGATCCACTTTCACCTTTTCTATTTATCCTTATGGCAGAGGGCCGAGTAATCTCATCCAAAACTAGGAGGGAACATGAGAAATCAGGGGTCTCTTCCTTCATGATGGTATGGAGACACAAAATCACTAGAAATTCATGGATGAAATGATGCTTATGGGGCAACCTTCAGTCCAAGAATCTTGTGCTTTCAAAAAGAGTTTAACACTCTTTGCAAAAGCATCTGGGCTGGCAGTCAATGTTGAGAAATATCAGGTATTCTTCTTAAACACATCCCCCATCATTCAAAGGAATATTGTCAGAATGGGTTTTAACAAGGGATCCTTCCCTTCCAAATATATTAGAGTTCCTTTGGGGCTAGGAGCCATCAAGAGTGCATCCTGGAAGGATCTAATGGATAGGCTCATAGGAGCACTCTCAAGTTGGGTTCTACTAGCCCTTAACCTTCCATGCAGGATGGTCCTGGTAAAATCGGTCTTCCAAGCCATGCCAGTATATATTTTCTCTGCCTTTTCTACCCCAAAATTTGTCATAAAGGAGATTAGGAATATTCAACCAAACTTCCTATGGGGTGGTAGAGAAGCTAAAGCCAAGTACTCTCTGGTTAAATGGGATAAAATTTGTTACCCCAAGGACAGAGGGGGCATGGGTCTTCGCGATCCTGAAGTCACTAGGAGAAATCCAAGGGGACAAAATATAATGGAGGTGGTGCAACTATATGTAGGATCCATGGGCTAAGCTCTGGCACATTAAGTACTCTAGGGACTGGCCCAAGACCCAGCTGATTCAATTTATTAGGAACCATCGGGATCTCATATTTGGGTGAAGGCTCTAATGGGGCACAAGATAGTTCAGGAGCATAGATTCTAGTAGTTAAAGGAGGGTGACTATGCTAATTTTTGGGATGATTCATGGAACCAGCTCCCCAAACTAAAAACCAACCTACGTTGGCAGTACATACGAGCTAAAGGGCTGAAGGACGACAAGATCAAAGTGCATCACTATTGGGAGGAAGGAGATCAGGGGGATCAACGACGATGGATGATTCAGGATAGGGGTGATGATCAGATCTAGGAGGAGGACCTTTGATGTTTCAAGGATGAACTATAAGAAAGGTACATTTTGCAAAAATACGAGGAGGATACTCTACGATGGGGTTACACCCAAAAAGGGTCCTTTATCATAAAAGAAGCCTATGAAATTTGAATAAGGAGCTAGGAAGGGGAGGATGAAATTTGAAAGAATGTATGGGAGACCACTCCCTCGCCAAAGATTGCCACCTTCTGTTGGCTAGTGCTCAGGTGAAGAATCTTAGCTGGGGAAAAACTGAGACGTAGAGGAATCCACAGTCCCTCATAGTGTGTCGTTTTCTTACGTCAAGAGGAGAGCATCAACCATTTTCTCAATACATGTTCATTTACTATGATGATATGGGATAGGGGTTCTCAGGACTTTAGATGGAGCAACCAATGTCGAGGTGATTCAGGCCAAAATTTGAGGGACTGGAATCTTAAAGATTTTAAAAAACGCATTTTACGGGCCCTGTGGCAAGCCTTCCCGATAACTATCATGTGGGTAGTCTGGAAGGAGCGAAATGGTCGAATATTCCGAGGAAAGTAGCAAACAACTAAGGAGGTATGGAGGAATCTGGCTATGAATCTCCTGGAAACCATATGAAGCATGAAATGGAGTGAGGAAGACAAAGAGTTTACAGGACTAGAAATTATCATTGTGGATGGTTGGGGGCTGGATAAAGGAACTATGGATGTACTGCGATGAAAAGTTAAAAGCTACAGAGTCACTAGCCCCAACTCTTGGGCTCCCTCTCCTCACATGGTTTACAAACTCAATTTTGATGGAGCGGCCAAGGGAAACTTAGGCGCGACTGGCTATGGGGGAGTTTGCAAAAATTCCTATGGGGATATTCTTCAAATTTTTTATGGCTCCATACACTAGTAGAAAATGAGAAATTAATGACTAAAAAAATGACTAAAATCATGCTATAAACGACTATTTTTGTGTCAGTGACTAATAGTAGCAAATTACCACTATCTTATAGCTAGTCGTATTTCACTAGTCATTAATAGCTTGAATTAGTAGTCATTGATAGAAAATGCTTTAGTCATTGATAGTCAATGATTTAGTCATTGTTTTAGTCATTTATAGTCAATTATTTAGTCATTGATTTAGTCATTGTTTTAGTTATTGATAGTTAATGATTTAATCATTGATTTAGTCATAAATTTAGTCACTGATTGCAACCATAAATGACCAAATATAAGACTAAATAAACTACTAGATGTTAACATATTAATGACTAAGCTAAATACGACTAAGATACGGGAAATTAGCTACTAATAGTCGTATATATGCAAATTTAGTCATTTTTGTAGTCACAAATTTATGATAGGGAACAGAGGAATCGAACCACCAACCTCCTGCCTATAATTAGGTAGGCACTCTACCATTGAGCTAGCACCCTTTAAGAAGTTGTTATTGCTTGACAATGATTATATTCAAACAAATTTATGATAGATATCAATCTACAAACTACATAATTATTTCTTTGAGGGACATAGATTGGAAATCTATCTTTAGAAAGTCCAACACCGACAATACCAAATGACACTGAAGCTGCATCTGTTCTTTCACTTCTTGCTATTTCAATGTGCCCACTCCCTAGCTCAAATGAACCCTTGTGTGTCAGAGTACGAATTCTTCAATAGAATTTTAAAACCTTCATGACTCCTACATTTCATAGTAGGATCAACTAAACTGGCATTCTTTCCATGGAAAGCTTCCCCAGCAGTATTTACACGTGAATTTAATTTTATATCTGTTCCACTCATTGCATTAGGTTTGGCATCAATATTTTTTTTAGATATAAACATTGATGACTTCCCACCCTTATTCACCAACAGCTTTCCATCATCAGAACTCAACCCTGATGTCGCAGCTTCCACCACCAAGGCAGGGAGATTTAATGTTGGAGACACTGAAAGTGAATGAGATGAACTTGTTTTAGAATTAGAGGAGCCCTAAACAGCTAGGATCCTCATACTAAATGATTTTTCTATGCAGCATGGGAGCCCTTGCAACAACCATTAATGTCTAAATATTCAGTAAGATATGTAATATTCCACCACAAACTCCTAAATCATATGGAAGCTTATGATCACTAAACTTAATGTGTAATGTTACTCTGCACCAATCCAGGGGGGTGCTGGAAAAATAAACAAATATTCCATGACAAGAAACATATTTCATACCAAGATGCACTAGCTGGCAATACAACTGATCTTCCAGCAGCTCCACTGGCAAGGGAAGTCTCAGCATTACCTCCTGTGTTCTAGTTTCACATGGAAATATGAATAGGTGTATATTATTAGGAAATGAAATGAAGCCATGTATAAAGAATCTAGAAGACAATCACTAAAGTAAAACATAAGTTGTCTAAAGAAAATACACATTAGCTTCTATACTAATGATTATTTAGGACTGAATTAGAAGCTATTAAATAATCTAATATAGAAGCATAGAAAAAGCTGTCTACACAGATATCAATAACAAATGCTAAAGATAATTGGACGGAAGTACAATATACCAAAATCCTAAAGTCACTTACAGGAGCTAGTGATTTGCTCAATTTACTTGAAGAAGCTGATCCAAGCAAGGAAACCTCTACCACTGGTGGAGGTAAACAAAGTCCCCAGTGTTGCTGTGAAGGATTTGTAACATCATAGAACTCCTGAGTTTTGCTGCTAGAAAAATAGGACATAGAAAATCAAAAATCATAAAAGCTAAACATCGCATTGAACGTCACAGCCTAGCTAGACATCGCATTGATGTATGACACCCCCTTGTTAATGGGAAAATGGATCCCTTCATGCAGCAAACCTTTATTTTTTTCCCGTGTTGGGAACAAATCTGCCCTTTTGTAAAATTGGGCTAGTTTTGTCATAACCATGTTGTTGTTAGAGATTTTGGAGTAGTTTCAATGATCGCAAATCCATTCACACAAGTGAGATGCCCTACATTTATTATGGTTGTCCCTGTGTATATACACACATAAACATAATGGTTTTCTATGTGTATACACACAATAATAATAATAATATAATTTTAAGGTCACACCCTAGACACCAAATTGATGTATAAGACCCCATTGTTTGTGGGACAAGGAATCCCTCATGCAATGATTTGACACACAATTTATTTATTTGGTTGTAAGCATTTACATTGGGAAATTGAACTAAATTTGACACACATGCAATTTCAATAATGTTGGCCGAGTTCTGGTTTATACTATTTTACCCAATGGCATTCTTTACATTGCATACTACTATTTATTCACAAACCTGTATTAAATTTAATATGCTATGATGTACAGATGTTGAGAACAGATCCTTACTTCTGTAAAATTGGGTTAATTTTATCATAACCACATTGCCAGTTATTTTGGCTAGTTTTAATTATTGTGAGCACTTTAGTGACATGGCATGCTATTATTTCTAGTTGTTGAGGGCAAACTTGTGTTTTATACATTTTTTTTTTGTATGATTTTGTGACTAGACAAAGCATTATGTTTATATTCGACTAATTTTCACAAATCCCAAATCACCAATTATTTTTTAGCAAGGTTTGGAATTGTTGATTCATTCACATTAGAGGCATTGCATATTGTTATTCGTGGGTTTTCAAGACTGGTCTAGATGTCATATTTTCTTGTTTTCTATAATTTGTAAATGTTGGAAGCAAGCTCAGAATTTTGTGAAATTATAATAATTTTAATACACTAGCATTATCAATTATTGTGGTTAGTTTTGGATATGACTGATACAATTAAATTAGTAATACGATACATTATTGTTCGTTGCTGTTAAAAGAAAAGCAAATCTTGTGTGTGTGGGGGTATATAGAATTTTTTTGTTCAAAAGAAAAAAACCATAGACCTTTCATTGCTAAGGATAAAACAGTACATCAAATAGTCATTATACTTTTCTGTACTATTAAGAAACATCTTCACAAGCTAGGGATCCTAAGCAACAACACGAAGCAACATTCAGATCTGAAATATGTTTCAGTACATAAACAAATACATGAAAGGAGACAGCTCGTGATGAGGCATCTAGCACTAGAGGCCCTAGATAACAATTGTACCAGATCGGAGGATACTCCTTCCCATCCCACCAAGACCTAAATAGAAAATAACCTGGATCTCTGCTACAAGCTTGCTTTGATAAGCAGTTTTCCTCCTCGTTGTGTTCCCTGTATACATCATGAAAATGAATTGTTGTAAATCTGGGTTTGAGGGTTTCAGAATGGTGCAAAATTCTTTGTAGATCGAAACTTATTTGCCTCCTGGATCCCTTCAACCCCTCCAGACTAGTTGTGAGTCCCAATAGATTGCTAAATGACTTAATCCTCTTTTCAGTGCAATGGTCCTTAAAATTTAAAATGCTTTTATCTCCGCAAAGCTATTGGTCTCACTGCCAAGGCCACATTTGGATCTAATTTGGTGAGAATCAGAGATAAACAGAATACCTCCTAGTCCATTAATGTTTAATCCCTAGGGATTGCATGGTTTCTCCATCAAAAAACCCGTATAGCTATGTAGTGATTATCCCAGTATTTTTTACCTCTCTATTTTTATTCTTCTTCTCATGTTTTTAATAGTTTTAATATGCTCCTTTAATCTTGGAAAATGCCTGCCCATAAAAAGAAACTGAAGGGAATGGTTTTCCTCCCTTACCACCTAGTCTTCTACTCAGGGATGACTTTTCAACAAAATGTCCTTCCCATTTCCCTTCCCCGCCTATCAATCCCTTAACAGCACTCCAGAGTCCAAACTTCTTGGGTAAAATGACAGGGTACAAAGATGTGGGATATGGTTTTAGAGTTTTCTTTGCATAGTGAATATCTTCCAAGTCCCTGCTAACTCCTCTTTTGGAGTGTGGCACCAGCCAGAGGAATATTCAAGTTTTAAAGAGTGCTTGCAACTTCCAAGTCAGGTACCAGTCCCGTATCTATATTTGGAGCAAAGAGATATACAGGACTGGCTCTTGACTTGGAAGTTGTAAGCACTCCTTAAAACTTGAATATTTATGTGGCTGAAGGAAGGACAAGCTGGCCCCCTGTCTCTCTTTGCTCCAAATAAGGGAATGCTACCAAATATATATTCATGTGACTGGTTCACTTGGGAGAAGCGTTTTTGGCTATCCAATGAATAATATGTACATAGATTTTATGTAAAAAAAGCAGGTCGCACATGCATCCATCATGGACTCACAGCTGCGTAGCAAAGTAGCATAAGCAAAATCCCAAAGAAAGATAAGGCATTATTCCTGACCATAAACACAATATTAAGCAGCAGTTGGCAGTGGGCACCAATCCAACATCTGATGGAGGATCATCACAATCATTTGGTGTTTAACATCAACCAGTAGCAGGTGGCTCATGCTTGACCATGATTGGCTTCCAACTTCCATTGGTTGGCCTAGGAGGTTTGGTTACTTAGGAAATGACCAAATCCAATGTTGGAAATTGGTTAACTGTGTCTGAGGAGAAGGATACCAGCTGTGTCTCCATTCCTTCCTTTCACAAGCATGTGTGCCAACCCTGTGGTGAGACTGAGGCCTATCATCACCACAACATGACTATGCTAACTGGTTGGTGAAGTGCCAGGTTGTTTCTTGCTCATGTTGAAGGGGGGCTCACTTAAAACTCTAGCAATGGCTTTGGACAGGTCATCTCCATATATGTGCATTGTAATTTGCAAGGAGAAGCTCACACAAATCAAAATCTGTCAAACCATGTGAAAGATTGGGGAGGTTCTTTCTTGTTAAGATAACTTCGTTGCTTTCCTTCCACAGAAAGAAAATATTTTCAAAACAAAAAAGTATCCAAGCATATTGGAACTCTATCACCCAAGGAAGACAATCTCCTAATAGGGCATATTTCCAAGAGATGGAAGCTGAGAGGAATTGGTCAGTGAGTCTACCCCAAGTCCATGCAGACTTGGCTAAAACACAAAACCAGAAAAGGTGTTTTAAGGCATCAGCTTGTGCACGATAATATGTCAGTAGCATTTCCATTTCCATTAAAATACAATTATGATCAAGTATAAACATACCAATATCTTAATCTAATACACAATCTAGACCTTCACCCACTATGAAATTCCCAATCATAAATAACTCAATCTCTTACCTTGACGTGCTTATTGGAAATTCTACACTAACAGTGGAAATTATAAAGTAATTAAGAACAAAGAATCAAAATATAGCTTATTGGCCAACTCTTGTGAACACCATCAGTTTGTGGGCAACCTTAGTGTTCCTTTAGCCTAGATTCAAGCTCATTCCCATCAACTACACAAAGACAAAGCATCCTCTTCAAAGGGATTATTGCACTTGTACACTGTATACAGGAACCTAAACTAGAACATTTCATCTTTAGACATCTTGTCTTCTATGAAATCAGTTTTAGATATCACTGCTTGTTCAGAGACTGTAATTGTAACCTGAAATTGCAGTCTCTTAATAGTATTGTCTAGACCTCCAAGATCTATGAACAGAGTGACTGCTGGATTGTTGTAATCCATAAACTTTTGGAGAATCTTTATTGCAAATATGACAAGGTGTGTATCACAAGAATTGGTGCCTTTTAACAAACGCAAAAGGGCAAGAATTAGTCCAGTTTCTCTCATAGGATTTGGCGAAGTCGAGGATGATGTTACATATGCCAGAAAAAAATATAAATCCCCTTCTAATAATGCAACAGGATATGCTTCCATAGTAGTGATCAATGACATGACAGCCTTTTGCAGCAAGCTCAATAAAAACACACGATTTTCTGCATTGCTAACAATATTTGGAACATTTAACACCCAACTCCTCTCATGACATGCAGAAATTACCGTAAACTGGTATCCTAAATCCCAAATAGCGGTTGATCTAATGTTATCTAGTATAAAGTTCTCAGATTGCAACACCTTCATCAAATCGTTCATAAACTCAGGATCATTTGAAAAAAATGCCCCCAGTTCTTCATGGTTTTCACTTGATTGCATCAATATCGTAAAGGCCAAAAGTCGAATGCATGACTGAATTCAGTTGAACATGTATTTTGGGGTTGCATGACTGTCAGATCTTTAGGTAATGCATTGTTGATGAATCCAACATTCTTTGACACCCCTCTTTTTAATTGGAAAAGAGAGATGTTTGGGGGAAAGTAAATGATCAGAAATTATGGGAGAAGAATCTAGAATGCAATCAGATTTACAAGCATATTCCTTTTGAGTGATGCTACCCCTTTAATGTTTGATCACCACAATTAGTTCATAGTGAGCAGCACAATTTCATCTAGCACTGGCTATAATGCGTTTTAAAATGATGACTCTCCTTATGAGTGATCTACATAATCACAGCCTACCCCTGGTATACAATTCTTGTATTATTTATTAATAATCAATGACATATAAGATGCATTTTCATAAATAAATACGGCATGCAATTTCTAATCAATGAATCATTGATCTCAAACTACTACATAAGTTATCTTGTCCCTCACCTTCTTGCCCAATAATACTGTAGGTTATGTCTTTTTACAAATAATTTGACTGACATTCAAATCTCTCAAATTCAAAAATGCGTTTGACTATGTATCACTGCCCCATTTCCATTTTATATCATTTAGAATAAAAACAATTTTACTAACACCAACTGTGAACACCACTAACAACCTAATAATATAAACTCAATTATGACACATAACAATGCATGAAAAATGTCATAGTAGTTGATCTTCTTCAAGCATTCGAAGTCATCCCTAAGTTTCATGTCAAGACCATTGGATACCACCTGAGTGGTTTGGCCATCCTTGATGTCCTTCTGTCTATTTAAAAACCAATATGGGATATTGAATTGCTTAGGATTTGCAACAATTATCATCAGACTCTCAAGATATTGTGCAGAAAGGTCACCAACCCTAAAGTCAACATATACTTCATCCTATATTCCCTGCCTTGTTTGGATTGTATATGTTGACAATGGACATCAACATGTTATCCCCACATCCTTTGAGGACTGCAATGAGCAACAACAACACCGTGCACTGATAAATTACCCCCCAAAGTTGAAATGACAACAAGCAAACAAAGAAATGAAGACACACACAAATGACTTCAATACCTACTCTACAAACACAAGTAGCTACAAATGAATACAAACTATTTGATGGAATTTGATTTTAATATCAGTAGGTTTTAGTGTTATGGTTTTTCCTGATCTCAAATTGATGGCAGGTTCAGTTATGATAACATTGGAGGATATGATAGAAGTGGAATGGGAGGAAGATCTGGATATCGTGATGAAAGACCCCACAGTCGGAACCTAGGACGTGCATCTGGTGGCTTCCAAGGTGGATATCTGGGTAACCTAAACAATACTCTCTTAGTTGTAGTACCCTACAAACTCTGTGATGTCTTAATAATTGATATGCTATGTTGTGCAACTGTCTGCCGCTGCACGAGGCTAGAGCTGACGTATGTGTGTGTTGGTTAACATAGGTTCTATGTGATTCCTGATAGGTTGTTATTTGTCATATTTTCTACTAATATTCAGGTATGTTTCCCCACATAATAATTTTGTTTCTTGTCCATGTTGTAGAATGTCTAGGCTCTAGACGTGCTGGCTTTGGTGAGATGGGCACCCCTCAGCTATAAGTGGATATCAGAGTTCGTGTGCCATATTTTTTTCATTTGGGTTTGTGTTTGTTGAAGTGTTGTTCACCTTTTTAAAATGAAATTTTTTTGTTGCACAATGATTTCTATCATTTCTAATACATTGTTCTATTATAATATCAACCATTCTACGCATTCATATCCACTTCCTGTTTGTGCTTCTATTTTTGTATAGACTAATGTTTTCAAAGACTTTGAAAGTTGAAACTATGACATTATGGTTTAGTCTATCAATACATTTAAGTGCATTTGTATATTTGATAATCCAATAAAATATGGGTTCTTTCAGGGGAGGTTTCATGACCTATAAACAATTTATTAATGAACTAGAGGATCACATATCACCGGCTAAAGCAGAGCGCGCGTAGTTTCTCTTACCAAATAAATTCTTGAGACCTCTTATGTTGAAACAAATGCTCCTTTACATTTTTATCTGCATTTCTTTTCATGTGAAAGTAGGCATGATCATGACAAAATTGGTTTTATGTATATCAAAAACCAAGAATACAGAACAGAATACATTACCAGCCAGAAGCGTGCATATTTTTAAGCTCACAAAGAAGAGGATTGGTAAGTTGTTTTAAAGCATTGGCACATTAATTTGTGATTGACATTCAAATTGTATATCTATTTTGATGTTATTTCAATTCCCATATAATCTGTGGTTTCTTATTTGTGATGTAGGCTGAAGGATAAATATGACCCTTCACACTTATAAGCCTTCGTACAAAGGTTAACCTCCTGCTTTCTCTTTTGTATGCAAGTATGTTGTATCATATAATTAAAATCCATATTATTTTTATATCTGCATGATAAAGTAATTTTCTATTTTGGTCGTTGATAGAAATTATTCTTGATGTTCAAAGAGAAATGAAAATGGAAAAGCAACTGCAAAGGAGTTCCTCTTAGAGCTACAGAATGGAACCCTAGACATGTGAATTACTGTATCTATTAATGCAAATATTAGCATTCTTTACTTGATTCTTTCTCTAACATTTGTGGGGTTTTGAATGTAGAGGTCCAAGTTCTAATGATTCTATAGCATTATCTACAAAAGGTGGTCAAGGGAGTGACCACAATTCAAATGATGATGCTGAGGTTAGTGGCAAAAGGAGGAGACACGGTAGGGGCCCTGCAAAGGAAAATGGCCTCGTTTCTAGTTCTCACAAGGCTCCTCTAGTGAGTTCTGAACCTAGGCGAGTTAAAAAGGATATAGAACTTGGACAAGCTCTTATTCACAAACTAGATACAAATAAAGGTATAGAATAAAATATTCTTGGTAGTTCAAAGAAAAACAAGTTTCAACATTTACATGGAATTAGTGAGGTAAACTATGTACTCTCCCGGTCCCTGAAGCATATAGTTGATTGAACTTAGATAAGGGACAGTTCCGTCGGGCCGGTGAAATACTCGGTTGTTAGATCATTGGTAAAATAAGGCATTGGAATTTGGAAGGACCTTTGAATGGAGGATTGATTCAGCTTGATGGTGGCTCTATTGGGAAAGTGTGATTAGGCCTACCTAAAAGAAAAACCCCAAAATGTAATAACTAATGCTTTCACGGAGAAACTTTTTTATTAACCCTAAATTCAACAGTTATGTTTAGAATTGAATCATGTCCTCCCCACATGCTCAAATAAAAGTGATCAAACAAAGGCCCCAATTTTAGGTGGATTATGGACAGTGCCTCCAATATTGTATATCGAGTTTATACCCCAATTCAAAGTGATCAAACAAAATCCCCAATTTTAGGTAGATTATGGATAGTCCCTCAAATATATATTGAGTTTATCACCCTATCGAAAAGGTTAAGTATTTATTAGTCCACTATAAGGAAGAACTTTAAATTCTCCAACAAATATCACTACAAGTTAAGTGTCTAGTTTCTACCAAAGTCAACAAGGAAGACCAATCATAAACACACGTTTGCGACAACGAGGATTTTGAAATAATGTTCTTCGCTAGATCATTGCACTCGGAGTCCCTCATTCATGAACGTCTGTCAAGGGATTCCATTGTTTAGATATATTGGTAGACACTTTGTACTGCTTGTTTCCATTATTAGAATACTAACAGGAAAACGAAGGGGTCAGAGTCTACAACATTTACAGTGTCGATTGTTAAATATTTTATCCTTTCAACTATTGGATATCATTAAGGAAATTGGAACAATTCAAACACTTATATTCAAATATTGTTCTTTCTTTCAACCTAATGTTTACAATTCACGACATATAAATAACATTGACATATTTGGAACTCAAATACAAGGCTCTTTCTTCTTGCTCATCTGCCCAAACAAAGTTGTTGTCCTAGACTATGAAAAGTATACATTATTTTGGTTCTGATTTCATTTAAATACTGGGTTTTTTAAGGTTACATATATTGAGTATTTGAGACTAAGTCTTGCGGAAACGCAATCGCATAATACATTACAAATTTCAAACAACATTTTGGATGGAAAAATTTTAAACCCTTATATTTATAGAACTAGAAGGAACTCCAACAAGAAACACATTTAACTTTTATCCACATATAAAATGTTACACAAGTCTAAAATGCTATACATACCTGTAAATTCACGACAACCAAGTCGACAGCTTAGCTCTGCATAATATTCTAGAGGAAATAGTAATTAGGGATACACTGAAGCATAGAATTGGAGAGTTGAGAGTCTGAGTCCTGACCTCCAACTGTCCTATACTCGTAAACCCAAATTTTTTTTTTTCACGAGACTTCACCAATCTCTTTAAGTTCAGGGAAGCTCAATCTAGCCTTCCCAACATTCTACCTTTGCTTCTCTTTCTCCTACCTATGAAAAAGGTGGAACCTTCGAGTTTCCCATCGTAGAAGACAATGAGGAATTAGAGTTTGCAACTGTTTCCTTCTACAGAAAGATGATTGGAAGCAACACCATCTCAATTCCACAATATCCCGGCACTCTTGAGTTGGTTTACCTTACCCGAGGTAGGCAAATGCATGTTTATGTATTTCACATGATTACAAAAAAAACCATTTTATAATTGCTTCGACATAACATAGATATATCTGTGCAGGTGAGGGAAAACTGGGTATTGTTTTCCCGAGGTTTCTAGAGACTTTCAGAGATAATTCTTCATTATGAGGGCACTCAGGGCGTAAATCAAAGCACCGACAGAAGGAAGAAGAAGAAGAAGAAGAAGAGGACTCAAGTGAAAAGGTGAGGTGAGTGAGGAGGGGAGACATAATAGCGATATTTGTAGGAGAAACCCACTGGTGTTATAATGATGGGAACAAGCCTCTCTAAATCATAGCCATTATATATCGTAGCATGTTCTTGTATGTTGTTCCCTCTAGACAGCATCAAAAATGAAAAAAAAAAGACAAATGGGGAGAAAACGGACGTACGACCATAAATAATTATCATATAAAGAATCATATCCAACCCCCTAATCCATTTTCCCTCGAGGTGACCACCATTCTCTATCACAAATAGACACGGACAGAGATGCCTACTCTCGAGACTCAAACATTAACATCCACATTCAAGAAAGACACAACACATCAAATGAGAAGATACATTCCATCTTGAAAGCACGAAACGAGAAGACGGACCAGCAAGCGGAAATTCCATGGCCATGGAAAGAGGAGAGGAAATTGCAGAAGCAAAAATGCCATAAATGCTGAAATGAAAAGATTGTGATTGTGATTTCCTGCCTGCCATTGTTGGTTCTCTCCATTCCCTATTCAATCCAAAGTGTACAAAAGTTTTAAAAGGAAACAACATAAAGCAATTCAATCTAAAGCTTAAAAAGGAAACAATCTAAAGCACGGGTTAAACAAGAAAAATGGAAACAAATTTATACATAAAAATATATATTATATATTTGTCAAAATAGGTTGTTTTAAATTGTGTTTTTTCCAAGGTGTAAATGAAAAAATTATGGAATCTCTATTTATTGAAATATAAATTATATATTTTGTTATAATTTATTGAAATTAGATTATATGTTTTGTCAAAATATAGCTTTTTAAATTGTTTTTCTAAATATAGAAAGAAACATGGTGGAATCTTTCTATATTAATGGTTTTTTTTCATTGTAAAAAATATATATAATTTGTTATTCATAAGAATCAAAATTACATCATAGTTGTTCATGTAAAATCCCCTTCAAAGTAGGATAGAAGACAATATTGAAGCCCTGGGAAAAACATTACAATATCCAAAAATAGACGAGAGGGATTCTACCCATCAACCTGTAGAAAGCAAAAATGCAGACAATTCAGATGATGATGCTGAGGTTAGTGGCAAAAGGAGGAGACATGGTAGGGGCCCTGCAAAGGAAAATGGCCTCGTTTCTAGTGCTCACAAGGCTCCTCTAGTGAGTTCTGAACCTAGGCGAGTTAAAAAGGATATAGAACTTGGGCAGGCTCTTATTCACAAACTAGATACAAAGAAAGGTATAGAATAAAATATTCTTGGTAGTTCAAAGAAAAACAAGTTTGAAGAAGACAAATCTGTAAGTGGTTCAATAGGTGTTGTAATTGCGAGGGGCATAAATACTGTGAAGGGACTTGAAGGTCTAGAGATTTTGGATGTTGTTGCTACCTACATGTGGTGAGTTCATGGATTGGATTATTATGGAATTATTGAATTAAAAGAACCTCACAAGGGTCTACGTAATGTGATAGTAGAAAGTAAGAACAATCATGATGAGCAATCCACAGCTGCAGCCGAATGGGAGAAGAAATTGGATTCTACCTAGAAATATAGGTTGGAGGGTAAACATAGGCATGAACACACACACAAACGACTTCAATTCCTGCTCTACAAAGACCCATATATTTTATAAATCTAACGAAGAACACAGAGGTTAGGTCAAGCTCTATGCTCTGGGCAGTTCAAAGATCACTTCTCCATTTCCTTTAGCTTCCTCCCATGGTTGCTAAATATTTTAGTGACAAAAATGCTGCATTTAGAAGACTCTTGGCTAATCCCAAAAAAAGATGTGCTTTGACCGTAGTACAAGGAATACCTAATGGGAATTGGTTACTTTAAGGGTTTTTCATGTATGTTTTTCCTCTCAATAAATTAAATAGACCTGACCAGATGTGATTTGTTTTTTAATAGTTGGGTGTTTTCCCGAATATATCTAAGCAAGTATGACAAGATCTTATTATAACATTTATAAGGGTTCCACCATCTGTTTGGTCTAGTAGTTACATTGAGGGCATGGGTTCTGGGTTGCCTACATTCTCCAATCTGGTTTCTTACCAGGATGCAAATCAATCAAAGTCATCTCTTTTAGCATTACAACCCCCTGTTATGCTAAGCCCCTACATTGTTGAGAAACTGGACAAGGTGCCATCTTTGGAGATCAAGCATATAGAAGTAAATGAGTTATTTTTATATTTTAAAATTGAGTCGGCAATATGTAGATTTAATCAGTTCTGAACACAATCGATATTATTGTCTGTGTTCAACACATACCTTTTTATTCAATCCAAAAAGAGGCCTAGGGGGTGAGCTCCTTCAAGCATTGTATTGAGAATCTGATACCGAAGACGGGTGCTAAAGATAAGAAATCTGTCTGAAGCATACCAGCATCCTTGCTCTTCTTCCTAGAAGTGTTGTTTCTTTAAACTTCATATACCACACACCAATGCGCCTACCCTTATGAGCGATATCTGTCTCTTTATGGCAGGGCTTTATGTGGTCTTTATTATCCTCCATAGATTTATTATTCCAGAGAATAGAGAATACCATCACCCTCATCTTTCTCGGGTCGTCTTTCTCAGGCCATGCTAAGGTGAGGTAGAGGTGGGTTAATGGGATAGTAAAGAGGGGAAAATAGTATTTATAGGTCCTTTATTTGGTCCAAAGAAACTAGCATTTAAGAGAGAGTCTCGTCTATTGGGGGTGACAAAGAGATAGTTTTAAGTTCTAGATTTAGGGATCAAATTTGAAGGGTAGGGTCCCATTTCACTTTCAAGGGTTGTGAGAAATTGAACTCTTTAATGTTGACATGTAAAAATAAATCATTCTTTTCATTTGAAACTTTAATTGTACAACAAAATTTTATTATTTATTAAAAACAATGTATAGAAAAAAAATGGCAATAAGAAAAAATCCTGAGTGATTCAGCATTTACATGGAATTAGTGAGGTAAACTATGTACTCTCCCCATCCCTGAAGCATATAGTTGATTGAACTTAGATAAGGGATAGTTTCGTCGGGCCGGTGAAATACTCGGTTGTTAGATCATTGGTAAAATAAGGCATTGGAATTTGGAAGGACCTTTGAATGGAGGATTGATTCAGCTTGATGGTGGCTCTATTGGGAAAGTGTGATTAGGCCTACCTAAAAGAAAAACCCCAAAATGTAATAACTAATTCTTTCATGGAGAAACTTTTTTATTAGCCCTAAATTCAGCAGTTATGTTTAGAATTGAATCATTTCCTCCCCACATGCTCAAATCAAAGTGATCAAAAAATGCCCCAATTTTAGGTGGATTATGGACAGTGCCTCCAATATTGTATATCGAGTTTATACCCCAATTCAAAGTGATCAAACAAAATCCCCAATTTTAGGTAGATTATGGATAGTCCCTCAAATATATATTGATTTTATCACCCCTATCGAAAAGGTTAAGTATTTATTAGTCCACTATAAGGAAGAACTTTAAATTCTACAACAAATATCACTACAAGTGTCTAGTTTCTACCAAAGTCAACAAGGAAGACCAATCATAAACACACGTTTGTGACAACGAGGATGTTGAAATAATGTTCTTCTCTAGATCATTTCACTCCGAGTCCCTCATTCATGAACGCCCGTCAATGGATTCCCTTGTTTAGATATATTGGTAGACACTTTGTACTGCTTGTTTCCATTATTAGAAGACTGACAGGAAAACGAAGGGGTCAGAGTCTACAACATTTACAGTGTCGATTGTTAAATATTTTATCCTTTCAACTATTGGATATCATTAAGGAAATTGGAACAGTTCAAACACTTATATTCAAATATTGTTCTTTCTTTCAACCTAATGTTTACAATTCATGACATATAAATAACATTGACAAATTTGGAACTCAAATACAAGGCTCTTTCTTCTTGCTCCTCCTCCCAAACAAAGTTGTGGTCCTAGACTATTAAAAGTATACATTATTTTGGTTCTGATTTCATTTAAATACTGGGTTTTTTAAGGTTACATATATTGAGTATTTGAGACTAAGTCTTGCGGAAAATCAATCGCATAATACATTACAAATTTCAAACAACATTTTGGATGGAAAAATTTTAAACCCTTATATTTATAGAACTAGAAGGAACTCCAACAAGAAACACATTTAACTTTTATCCACATATAAAATGTTACACAAGTCTAAAATGCTATACATACCTATAAATTCATGACAACAAAGTCGACAGCTTAGCTCTGCATAATATTCTAGAGGAAATAGTAATTAGGGATACACTGAAGCATAGAATTGGAGAGTTGAGAGTCTGAGTCCCGACCTCCAACTGTCCTATACTCGTAAACCCAAAATATTTTTTTTTTTCACGAGACTTCACCAATCTCTTTAAGTTTAGGGAAGCTCAATCCAGCCTAACCAACATTCTACCTTTTCTTCTCTTGCTCCTATTTGTGGAAAAGGTGGAACCTTCGAGTTTCCGACCGTAGAAGACAATGAGGAATTAGAGTGTGCAACTATTTCCTTCTACAGAAAGATGATTGGAAGCAACACCATCTCAATTCCACAATATCACGGCACTCTTGAGTTGGTTTACCTTTCCCGAGGTAGGAAAATGCATGTTTATGTATTTCACATGATTACAAAAAAAATCATTTTATAAGTGCTTCTACATAACATAGATATATCTGTGCAGGTGAGGGAAAACTGGGTATTGTTTTCCCGAGGTTTCTAGAGACTTTCAGAGATAATTCTTCATTATGAGGGCACTCAGGGCGTAAATCAAAGAGCCGACAGAAGGAAGAAGAAGAAGAAGAAGAGGACTCAAGTGAAAAGGTGAGGTGAGTGAGGAGGGGAGACATAATAGCGATATTTGTAGGAGAAACCCACTAGTGTTATAATGATGGGAACAAGCCTCTCTAAATCATAGCCATTATATATCGTAGCATGTTCTTGTACATTGTTCCCTCCAGACATAGCATCAAAAATGAAAAAAAAAGACAAATGGGGAGAAAACGAACGTACGACCATAAATAAATATCATAGAAAGAATCATATCCAACCCCCTAATCCATTTTCCCTCAAGGTGACCACCGTTCTCTATCACAAATAGACACGGGAAGAGATGCCTACTCTCGAGACTCAAACACTGACATCCAGATTCAAGAAAGACACAATGCATCAAATGAGAAGATACATTCCATCTTGAAAGCACGAAACGAGAAGACGGACCAGCAAGCGGAAATTCCATGGCCATGGAAAGAGGAGAGGAAATTGCAGAAGCAAAAATGCCATAAATGCTGAAATGAAAAGATTGTGATTGTGATTTCCTGCCTGCCATTGTTGGTTCTCTCCATTTGTTGGTTCTCTCCATTCCCTATTCAATCCAAAGTGTACAAAAGTTTTAAAAGGAAACAACATAAAGCAATTCAATCTAAAGCTTAAAAATGAAACAACCTAAAGCACGGGTTAAACAAGAAAAATGGAAACAAATTTATACATAAAAATATATATTATATATTTGTCAAAATAGGTTGTTTTAAATTGTGTTTTTTCTAAGGTGTAAATGAAAAAATTATGGAATCTCTATTTATTGAAATATAAATTATATATTTTGTTATAATTTATTGAAATTAGATTATATGTTTTGTTAAAATATAGCTTTTTAAATTGTTTTTCTAAATATAGAAAGAAACATGGTGGAATCTTTCTATATTAATGGTTTTTTTCATTGTAAAAATTATATATAATTTGTTATTCATAAGAATCAAAATTACATCATAATTGTTCATGTAAAATCCCCTTCAAAGTAGGATAGAAGACAATATTGAAGCCCTAGGAAAAACATTACAATATCCAAAAATAGACGAGAGGGATTCTACCCATCAACCTATAGAAAGCAAAAATGCGGAAAAGACAAAATAACTGTGAGACAAAAAATAGCAGGGCTTCAGAGAGTTGTCATGCAGATACAACCTAAAACAGTCCAAGGCAAAACCAAAATGGAGAAACTAGAAGAAAGTAAAGCGACCTTCAGTAATCATGATTTTGTTTGAGTACTTACATAAGTGAAGAATACCAGGGCAGTCTCCTATCTCAAGATTTGTTAGGTTGTCCGTGTAAGAATTGAACTCCCTGTATAGGTGCCTGAAGGATAAAGAAAGAAAACAATTCTTTAGAAGCCCAATCCTTTTCAAGGAACAATCATAACTCAGTGACTGCAAATTGGTGAGACCTTTGGCCCAATCAATTATGACATTTGATTCGCCAAAATTTAAAAGATAGAGAATTTTTTTTTTTTGCGAACCATAAAATCCCCCATAAGGCTAAAAGTTCAGAAAAAGTATTAGTGCCACTCCCAACACCCATCCTTAGCTTGAAACTATGAGAGTCATATATACGGAGGATCATGCCAGTACCACAATTTCCATCCTGCTCGGCTCCATTAAAGAATCGATATATGGTATCGGATTCCAACACCGGGATGATTCGAATCTTTTAAAATTTTGGGGCACAATCTCTGTTCCATTACAAAAAAACTTGCCACAATCTAAGAAACAAGTAAACCTCCTTGCAAAGTTTAATAGCTTCTTCTAATGTCTGCTTCATTTTTCCTTTGGAGCATGTGAAGAATGTCGATGGGAAAAAACCAGTGACCTTTGCAAATAGTGGCATTGCAAGAGGGTGTGAGGAGGGTGCTCATGCTTTTCCCAGGTTGAAAGCTCAAAATACATATGGTTATGAGTGCATAGGCTGGAGATGGTGATAATTGTAAATGTAAATTACTGGAAGCAGTAACTTCAGCAGCATTGAGACTTGTAAAAAACCATAACAACTGGTTATTGATTGGAGTGATGAACATAATCGGAGCGGCAAGAACGCCATACCTTTGAAGCGCTCCGACTGGTCACTGCGAGATCCTGAACCGACTTATTGTATGCAAAAATAGGGTATCGAGTGCAAAACAGGGGAGCAAGGGTTGAACGATACCTTCAGCCCAGAAATACAAAGTTGACGTGTTTTTTGGCCATGCATTGGATGCATTTCGTAAGTCTACGTGGAGGAGGCGCATTCAAATGGATGGTTCTTGAGGGGATGTAGGCATATGATGATTCTATCTAGGTAATGATACAGTACTGGTTCTAGTACCTAATTCATTATTGACGTAGGAACATAATTTTCCTTTGGAACGCACTTAACCGGGTTTGGTTCAATGATGCAGCAGGGATAAAGATGGTCAAGAGAAAATTCATGCTATTGCTTTGTTGTATTTTTGAAGATACAGGTGCATGGCACTAATATTACTAATAGAATATAGACAACTTACAAAAATTACACTTCATTGCCAAATTTGCAATTTTCCATGACACAATTAAAATTGACTAACATAAATGACTAATTCATATTCTTCTAGCTAGTCATTTTTTATGCCGTGACTAAATTAGTCATTTATTTTAGTCATTTTTAACTCTGTCACTTATTATCTAGTCATATTTGTTAACTGGTGACTAAATTAGTCATTAATTTTAGTTGTTTATAATTGGGTCAATCAAAATTGCTCATATTTAGTACTAAATCACTTGTAAAACCTGTGGTGACTAGAATTTTTAGTCACCTAGTTGCTAATTCCTCATTTTCTACTAGTGATAGGGTTTGACACCAAGAACTCTATGAAACTCAAAGGTATGCTTGAGGGCCTGAAAATCATGTTCAGGGAAGGATGGATCCTAAGAATCATCGAAGGGGACTTGAATATCCTAATCCAGATGGAAAAGTAGCTTGCTGATGGGAAGAAAACCGAGAAGGTCTCATCTAGATGGAGTTTATCCAGTAGGTTGGAAATCCTATGCAACTTGGTTCTGGCACACCCAGCTGTCTCCTTCTACCATGTCAAACAAGAAGCAAATTGGGTACAGACATGTTGGAAAACACTAGAGAGAAGGAGGATGGGGTCCAAAGGATGGGACAACTAGAGGAATTCAGATAAAAACAGTGAGCTCTATAGTGTAGAGAGCGTTCCAAACAAGACGTTGGATAGATGGTGGGTGACACGAGTGATCATCAAGGAGAAGACAGGAGGCAGAAGGAGACTTCCACAGATCTAAACCACTTCCATGCATTATCATGCAAGCGAAGTACGTCTTACTCTAAATTAGTCACCTCGCTCTTAAAACTGGATACGGATCCCGGATTGGAAGGAGAGGCAGGACATATTATCTGCAGAATTGGGATTTGGAATTGTTGATGGGAATGATGCCTAAGCTCGTGCTAGGTATGGGAGAATGTGATCACTGGATTTGGGAGATCGCAGGATCGAATAGAAACATTAGTGCAACCATTGCTCTCCTCATTATTAATACCAACAAGGTTGCATGGCATTTCGTCCACTACCTATGGAATGAGTGTTATATTTTTAACATTAAGCTAGCATAACATAAGGATCTTTAACTGAGAGAACAAAAAGCACAGCAATCAAACACAAGAGACAATGAACATGGTGTTTTTCCTCGGGGAAACCATAAATGGAGAAAACCCCACAACTTCCTCAGAGATAGAATTAGCACCAAAAGTAAAACCCCAAAACAGTAAGATGATCTCCCGATAGTAGTAACCTCTTTATTCCTTGCCCCATTGTCTTTCTCTTCCTCAACTATGCGCTACAACTGAGTTTGGATGAATGTGTGATAAATAGAGAGGCTAGCTCTCTATTTATACTAATTCCTGACATGACTAAAACCCTACTAGGGATGACCTCTCTAGGAGAGTCTAATAACACTAGTGCCCTGGCACTGCGGGGACTTTAACCCTTAGACAATAGGAGGGTTACCCACAATGACTTGACATGACTTGTTTAGATTATAGATCCTCCCAATAGGAACATCGAGGCTTGACATGACACAAGTACATCCTGAAATAAACATCGGGTTACAATACATAAGAAATACAAGTGAATACATTTTGAAGTTACAATTACATCAACACTCCCTCTTAACTAGGAAGGTATTCTCTTGACACAATTTTCATCACTGGTCTTCTTCTCTGGATCATCTCGTCATCTGCATCTTCAAGTCATCTTCGTCTTCAATTCATCTTCATCTTCAGATCTGGATCATCACTGGATCTGGATTATCACTGGATATGGATCATCACTGGACATCATCACTAGATCTGGATTAACACTTTATCTGGATCATCACTGGACATCATCACTGGATATAGATCATCACTCGATCTGGATCATCACTGCTGGATCATCATCACTGGATCATCACGAGTGCTATCTCATGATTCTTATCGTCATAGGAAGCTATATAGAGCCAAACCTTTTTCATGCTAGTTGTAGGCCTAGCCTCCATGTAGGTATTCTTCAGCGCTTACATCTGACACCAATTTAGAATGGCCCACCTAGCACTCACATATGATCATGTAGGAACCAATCCTATAATCACATCAGAAAGGCCCAACACTCACATTCACCAGCATGATAGGACACAACTACTATCATCTATGAAAAGGCTCAGCACTTACAACCACCAGCATGATAGGACACAACTACTATCATCTATGGAAAGGCACAGCACTCACATCCACCAGCATGGTAGGACACACCTACTACCATCTGTGGAAAGGCACGGCACTTACAATCACCAGCATGGTAGGACACACCTACTACAATCTGTGAAAAGGTGTAGCACTCACATCCACCAGCATGATAGGGCACACCTACTATCATCTATGGAAAGGCCAACACTCACATCCACCAGCATGATAGGACACACCTACTATCATCTGTGGAAAGGGTCTGCACTTACATCTGATCATGTGGGAACACATCCCTCAGTCACATCAGAATGGCTCTCAATCCCACACTGAGGATTCCTGGTACCTCACCAGATAGCTCCATTCCAAGAATGGCAGTATCCCTTATATCTAACACCAAGTTAGAATGGCCAGCACTCACATCTGACATGGAAGGAACCAATCCTCTAACCATGAAAGAATGGCTCAACTCTTACATATGATCAAGTGGAAACACATCCCTCTATCACATCAGAATGGCCATGCACTCATATCTGATCATGTGAGAACACATCTCACAGTCATATCAGAACGGCCCTCATTCCCAGACTGAGTTTTCCTGGTACCTCACCAGCAAGCTCCATTCCAAGAATGGAAATAGCCCTTATATATGATCATGTAGGAACCAATTCTACAGTCATACCAGAATGGCTCAGCACTCATATCTGACATGGAAGGAACCAATCCTCTCACCATGTTAGAATGGCTCACAGACTCATCACTTCCCTTTGGAGGGAACCTCGATCTAGAGAACACCAAGCTTCTCCCTAAAGTACTCAAACTTCACCCTAGCTAATGGCTTCATCACTACATCATCTATCTGTTCGTCCGTCACAACATACTGGAGCTTCACTACTCCCCTCTTCACCATATCCCTGATATAGTGATACTTGATCTCGATATGCTTTGACTTGTCATGGAACACAGGGTTCTCTAACAACTTCACACAACTCTGGTTGTCACAATATATACAAGTAGCATCCAATTAGAGATCAAATAAATCAGACAGTAGCTTCCATAGCCATGATGCCTCACAACTAGTTGAACAAGCTGCGACATATTCTGTGTTAGCTGTACTTAGTGCCACATAGGATTGCTTCCTGCTAAACCAAGAGATCACACCTGATCCCATACTGAAGCAACACCCTGAAGCACTCTTCCTATCAATGGCGCTACTTGCCCAATCTGAATCAACATAACCCTCCAATTTAATCTTCTGATTTGACTCATACTTGAACCCATAATCAACTGTACCCCTTAGGTACCTCAAAATATGCTTTGCAGCAATCAAGTGAACATTTCTCGAATCTGTCAGGAACTAGCTCAAGGTTTTCACAGCAAAGAAAATATCTGGTCTCGTGTTCATCAGGTACATCAAGGACCCAATCATCTGACGATACATCGTAGCATCAACCGACTCTGATGAAGCATCACTCAATAGCTTTAGGTTCTATGCCATAGGTGTGGCCATAGCCTTGCAGTACATCATCCCAAACCTCTTTAGGATATCTACTACATACTTCCCTTGTCCGAGGGATATTCCATCTATATTCTGCCACACCTCCATGCCTAGAAAATAATGCATCATACCCAAGTCCTTCATTTTTAACTCGGCAGCAAGCTTACTCTTCGTATCAATGATCAACACATCCATACCTGTTACAAACATATCGTCTACAGACAGTAGGAGCATCACTGTGTTTCCATCTTCAACCTTGTAGTAAAGGTTGGAATCTGCTTTACTCTTAGTAAATCCCAAACTAGATAGAAAGCTATCAATTCTGTCGTACCAAGTCTTGGGTGCCTGTTTCAAACCATACAAGGCATTCTTCAATATGCATACATGAGACTCTCTGTCATGTGTCTCGAAACCGAGTGGTTTCTCTACATACACTTCCTCTTCCACTACACCCTTCAAGAAAGCAGTCTTGACATCCATCCGGTGTATCTTCCATTTCATTACTGCAACCAAAGCAAGTATTGATCTGATTGAAGTGTATCTGGCTACAGGTGCAAAATTTTCTTCATAGTCTATTCCTTCTTTCTGGGAGAAACCATGAGCAACAAATCTTGCTTTATATTTTTCAATGCTACCGTCTGTAGCATGCTTGATATTGTAGATCCATTTGGAAGTTACAACTGACTTCCCTTCTGTTCTTGGGACAACATCGCAAACATCATTCTTCATGATCGATTGATACTCTTTGATCATAGCATCCTTCCATTCTTTTCGTTCTGCTACTTCTTCATAATTGGAAGGTTTTTTATCAATGAAATCACATAGTAATGCTACATACCCGGAGCAGGATCTGGTCCTCTTTCTTTCTCTGTGATTCTCTTCTGGAGCCCCATATCTTTCCGCACCTTGGATAATTTCTCGTACCCAATCAGGTTTCCTCTTATTGAGGATTCTTCTCCTGAGATGGATCTACAGGTCTTTGTGGTTCTTCAAATTCTCGATCTTCTTCTTGAGTTTCTTCGTTCATGGTTGTATCATGAATTCTAGGTGCTTCTGCTTCTTCAGGTTCTTCAGCAGATCTCTTTCTAGATTTTTTGTAAGCTATGTCTTCATCAAATGTCACATCCCTGTTGATGTCAATCTTCTTGAATCCTGGGAAATATATTCTATAAGCCTTCGAGCTTTCAGAGTATCCAAGAAAAATACCCTTCTTTCTTGAAGGATCTAATTTTGTTCTCTTCTCTTTTGGAATGTGTATGTACACAGGACAGCCGAATATTCTAAGATGGCTGACTTCTGGTTTCTTTCCGGAGAAGACTTCTTTAGGAGTCTTGTTCTTGAGTACTCTATGTGGAGTATGGTTTTGTACATACACCGCTGTTCTGGCAGCTTCTACCCAAAGATGCATAGGAAGATCTTGATCATGAAGCATAGCTCTTGCGGCCTCCATGATAGTTATGTTCTTCCGTTCTGTAATCCCATTCTGTTTTGGATTATAAGGAGTGGACAACTCCCTCTTAATCCCTGAGTCCTTGCATAACTCTTTGAATTCATTCAAACTGAATTCTCTGCCATTATCTAATCGAAATGTATTGATCTTGTTTTCAGTGTGATTCTCAATCAAGGCTTTGAATTCCTTGAACTTGATGAATAATTCATCTTTGTTCTTCATAAATTAAATCCATTTCTTCCTGGAAAAGTCATCAATAAAAGAAACATAGTAGACATACCCGCTTAGTGAACTTGATGACATTGGACCGCATACATCAGAGTGGATGATTTCCAAGATTCCTTCTGCTTTGATCTCGCTACTTGGAAATGTCTTCTTTGTGTTCTTTCCTTTCGCACATCCTTTGCAGACCCCATCATGTTTTGCTTGAATTTCTTGAAGACCTTCAACAGCCTTGCTTACAAGTGGTAGTGCTCTATAATGCACATGTGAAAGCCTTCTATGCCAAAGTTCATTTGGCTCTACTGTTTCATGGACCAAGGCTTGTTTTGGATGGCCCTTCAATTTGTACAATCCTCCTTCTTGTTCCCCAATCACTACTGCATCATCGATAGTCTTTCCTTTTGGCCACATGATGACTTGACCATCTATGAATGCAACCCTCATTCCTTTTGCATCTAATGCATATATGGAGAGGAGGTTCTTCTTGAGTCCTAGTACAAACAATACTTCCTTCATTGTCATAGACTTTCCAGATTCTAGCTTATAGGAGGAATCCCCACTACCTTTTATTGGATACTAGTAGTCATCTCCTAGCTTCACCTTGTGAGGTGACTCATGTTCTAAAAGTTTCACAAAGGATTCGTTGAATCCTGTGATATGTTTGGAAGCCCCACTATCTATAAGCCAATCATTGCTTCCATGAGTAATGTTTCCTGCAAGAGAGGAAATCAAAACATATTCTTCCTCACTTGAAGAATCTTGACTTTCATATCTGGTTCTCTTTGATGAAGTTTCATCATCCTCTGCAGTATGAGCATGATGTCTTCTCTTGTTTCCCTTCTTCTTGTGAGAGACATTTTTGTTTCTATGACATTCTCTAGCATAATGTCCTTTCTCATCACATGTATAACATCTGATTCTAGACAAATATTTTCTAGAGTTATCTTTATGAAAGGACTTACCCCTGGAGTGATGAGAACTTCTTATGGGTTTCTTGGAGTGAACTATGAGAGCTTGATCTTCACTTCCCATCTTTTTTCTCGAGCTGCTATCCGAGCTTCTTCTTGAGAGCACTCTTCCCATAGTCTGCTGAACTTGAGTAACTTCTTTCTAGTACATATTCCTTGAATAAAGGAGTCCCATGATCTAGGGAGACCATTCAAGGTGGTCATTATAATCTCTGCATTTTCCACTTCTTCAAGTACTGCTTCTAGTTGTTCCTTGATCTGAGAAACTCTTGTGAAGTAATAATGGATTGTTTCTGCATTTTGAATCTTCACATTCTTTAGTTGGTTTCTCATAGTCATCTTCTGATTTATGTTCTTCCCTTCAAACAATTTGGTTAGGGCATCAAACATATCTCTAGGTGTCTTCAGGGAGGACACCTGTGGTATAAGGTGATCCTTGATAGAATCAGCAATGATCCTCTTTGCCATAACCAACTTCTTCTTATGTAAGGCCTTTTCCTCATCTCCCTCTGGAACTGGAACCTCCTCACTGATATAGGAGTCGAACTCATTTTCTTCCATGACCAGGGAGATCCTATACTTCCAGGCTCAGAAGTTATCAGCTCCCTCAAGCTTTTCATCAAGCTTGGTATGATGAGACATCTTAACTGAGAACCTCAAATGGAAATACAAAATATTTATATCTTACTAGGTCAAGATGTCGGATCTGAATTTGGAGCTGAAATCCTGTAGTGCTGGTTCAGGAACAGATTAGCGTTTTGGTTTTCTGGAGTTTTGTCCAACCAAATGCTTTGAATTTGATCCCTAACTTCAATTTTAGGGATGAGATCAATCCAGGCCTGGGATCACTGAAAAATTTCACTTCTGTCAAAATCCCTAATTTTCGGCAGTAGTGTCGGGTCCAAAACTGAAAAACCTCAGAATTAAATTCTACTTTGACAAAAAGATGTGCCCTAAGGAGGAGATTTATTCCAACCTTCTTTCGCTTAAAATATGTGGAGAGAGATCCACAAAGTAGGAATCCCTAGTTCCCGCAGCTGCACAGTGTCTTCTTCTCAGGTTAGCTATGATACCATGTTATATTTTTAACATTAAGCTAGCATAACGTAAGGATCTTTAACTGAGAGAACAACAAGCACAACAATCAAACACAAGAGACAATGAACACAGTTTTTTTCCTCAAGAAAACCATAAATGGAGAAAACCCCACAACTTCCTCAGAGATAGAATCAACACCAAAAGTAAAACCCCAAAATAGTAAGATGATCACCCGGCAGCAGTAACCTCTTTCTTCCTTGCCCCAGTGTCTTTCTCTTCCTCAGTTATGTGCTACAACTGAGTGTGGATGAATGTGTGATAATAGAGAGGCTAGCTCTCTATTTATACTAATTTCCGACATGACTAAAACCTTACTAGGGCTGACCTCTCTAGGACAGTCTAATAACCCTAGTGCCCTGAAACTGCAAAGACTTTAACCCGTAGACGATAGGAGGGTTACCCACAATGACTTGACATGATTTGTTTACATTATAGATCCTCCCGATAGGAACATTGGGGCATGGCATGACACAAGTACATCTCGGAATAAACATCAAGTTACAATACATAAGAAATACAAGTGAATACATTATGAAGTTATAATTACATCAACAATGAGTCTGTCGATCTTGTTGTGATTAGGAGTGGTGAGCGCTCTTGGTATTTTCAGAGTATATCAGTGAGGAATTGGGAGGTGGAGTGTAGAATGGCCCCTACCGGTAGCAGCCATGGGAATATGATTGAGGGAGAAGCTTCGACTTTATGCCACAACAAAGGAAAATGGGTGGCCAGGAGGGGCAAGGGAACTGCTACCCGGGCTCAACTCTAGGCACAAGCAGCCATTGAGCTATTCAAAGACCACATTCCATTGATTTCCTAGAAATTTGTCTAGAGGGTGGAAAAGGACCTTTGGGAGCAAGTGAAAGCCATGCCAATTGAGGAAGTCTGCCAGGAAGTCAAATACTGGATCGTGGACCCTGGTTCTATGGCTGGACGGGCGTCAACCTATGATCGTATTATTATGGTATATTGGGTAATAATGAACCTGGTAACGTATGTCATGCTTAACCTAGAAGCTAAAAAGGAGGATGTGGTGGCCAAAAAGGAATGGGATGAGGAGCCTACAAGGGCCTGGAAGGACCACAATGAATACTGTCGGTTGATTCATAGGAATTTCAATCAAATTGCCTCTCACGTGGGAATTTTCCTCTACTGTTCGGGGATGGAGCAGCAGCTTGGAGGAGGTTCCATCCGGAAGACCAATGGGTGAGGAGTGGAGAGCACGGGTGGCTTGCACCCTCAGTGTGCAGAGGATGCGGTGTAGATCTCTGGTTTCCCACATTATGACCCTCTTCCTTAGCTCTGGGAAGTTGTCTCTATTAAATTATTGTCTATTTTCACTTAGTAGTTTTTCAATGTCAATAGTTGGGGTTGGGATCAATGGTCATATTTCTACTAGTTGGGGTTTTAATGTTTGGATTGAGCTATGTAACTTTGGGGCTCTCCCTCTTTTGGGGAACCAAGGTTTTTTGGTTTTGGGGAAAGAATGTTTTTTTGGGGGGGGCGAATGTAAAGTTGTTTCAAGATGGGAGTTTGGCTCTAATATGTTCCTTGTAGGAATCCTTCAACCAGTGCAGACATTGTTTGTTCCTCTAGCCTATATGGTACAAGTCTAGAACAAAAACTCACATCAGTATATACTCTCCCTAGATAATTAATCTACTTGAATAAAATAACTCTCTTACCTCAGATCTAAAATATTTTTCCATTGTTTCACTATTATTCATGTGATCTGTAATACCTGCAAAGAAGCATAAAAAACAAGACAAAGGATAAGAGTAACAAGATAGATCAACAATCCACAATAGTGGTCAAGGAATGTAATAATAAATTACTAATATTCACACAAAACAAATGTGGGAAAGGGAAACATTTTTGTATTAATCAAAATGAAAAGAGAAAGCTACAGCGAAATCCTTGATGTTGATAGCTTTGACTCCACAAGGAATTTGACACACTCACAAAAATCAAATGCTCACACAAAATCTCTTTTCTCACAAAACTCACTCAACTTTGCCTCAATACGATACTTCAATCCAATAACATAAGGATTCTCTATTTTTGTCTCCCCTCACATAGTCCATGGAGCCTTCTTTTATAGAGAAAGGGAGGCTCATATGAGATGAAATATTTGGGAAGAGGATAGGGGATAATCCCTATGGGCTAGGAGGTCGACGGGTAGCTCTTCATAATAGATAGGAACATCCTCCACGAGATATTTTGCTTGGAAGCTTCTCGAAAATTTTATTTTTTCCTTTTAAATCCTGCTAGTGCTTCTTGCAGATAGTGTATGTATGTCGACGCATTTTTCATATAAGGTAGAGGTGCCAAAGTCGCCTATTTTCAATGGACAAGGTGTTACAGCCCTCTCTAGTGCTCTGTCATAGGAGGGAAGGTGCGTCAACAAGTTTAAAGGTGAGAAAAAGTTTCCAAAAGAATCCTCGGCCACGTTTTTTGAGGGATTTGAGGCATCAATGTAGATTTTAGGGGCAACAATAGGAAAATAAGTGTAGGTTACGATTCATACCAAATCAAGATATGGATCTTATAAAAAATACATAATCATTTATCCTCAGTATAGGAAATGAAATGCAGGTTACGATTCATACAAAATAAAGATCTGGATCTTATTAAAAATACATAATCGTTTATTCTCAGTGCAAGAAAAGAAATGCAGGTTACGATACATCACAAATCAAGATCTGGATCTTATTAAAATTACATAATCGTTTATCCTCAGCGCGGGAAAATAAATGCAGGTTACGATTCATACCTGTGAATTCATTTATCAAGTCAAATGCAGAGAAAAATAAGGTTCACGATCAATT
>LPNX010206757.1:91110-143364 GCA_001517045.1 Pseudotsuga menziesii | reverse complement strand
GAGAGAGAGAGAGAGAGAGAGAGAGAGAGAGAGAGAGAGAGAGAAGAAGAAGAAGAAGAAGAAGAAGAAGAAGAAGAAGGGGGTTGTTAGGAGTTTGCGAGGGGGAGTTAGTTTAATTTAAGTGTATCTAGGTTTTATAGAGGGGGTGTAATAGGAGGATTAAGGGTTAGGATCATATGTAATAATAATGCACACATGTTTTTGTTGATACAAATGCACACACTTTTTATTCAAACAAATGCACACATGCTATTCAACATTACAACTATATTGTTTGGTTTGGTTACAATAACATTAACAGGTTGCAGGGATGGTCAAGGGTTAGAGGTAGACATGGAGAGGGAGTGTTAAGGGGTTAGAGCTAGATACCAAGGCGGTGGGAGGATATTGGAGGTAAGTGGAGAAAGGGGGAAANATAGGAATTTTGCTAGGTTTTCTTCCCCTTGAGAGTTTCCCATGATAAATATTATGTCTATTTTGTGATTGTGTTTCTTTAAGTGATTCTACATATGCTACTATTTTGAATTTGGATTGAAAAATAATGATATATAGTCTAGCATATGAAATATTAACATGGTATCAGAGCTATCCTGAATAGGACAACTTTCACAAGGTGAAACTCTCACTCCTCTCCCTCGGGAAGAAATTAGGGTTTCTGCAAAGTTTGGAATTTGGAAGATCTGCTTGCATAGAAAATTGCGCCTCCCTAGAGCGCATCTATTGATCCCACGATCGAATTTTTTTGGGTGGTTGAATCTCCAGGAAATCCAAACCCTATTTTGGCATGAACTAAAAAACTACAGAAAACTAGAACCAAACATTTTGCATAAATACCTCATAAGTAAGATTTGAAGGGTGAAGATTTGGGATTTCCATAAATCAGTTGGACCAACAAACTCACCTCATTCAAGCGCATCTCGTGGCAAGGTCAACTTTTCATTTTGATAAATTTCAATTTTTAGTGACCTACTAGATAGGATGGCCCCAAGCACTAAGCTTAAGGAAAAACTGGAAGGAATAGAAAACTTACTAGCATGGAAGTATAGCATTCGTCTCATTCTGAAAGAGAGTGGTCTTGAGAAGTACATCAAGGATGAATTTGCATAACCAATAGAAGTTGAATCTAAGGAGAAGAATTAAAAAGACCTCATCAAGCCAATGAGGATCATTTTTGATTCTATCAAAGATCACTTGATCCCTCAAGTGTCATCTAAGAAGACAACCAAGAAAATGTATGATGCACTTTCCAGAATGTATGAGAGAAGGAACATCAAAAAAAAGTATGAAATTTGACATGGTATGGGAAGATTGCATTACAGAAGAAGCTAGAGTAGCTAACAAAGAAGATGATCAGGCTCTAGCCATCCATAGTTAAGAAAGAAAGAAAATCAAACTTCTAGAAGGGTAGTGACAAAGCTTCAAATAAGAAATTTCAAAATAAAAGAGTAAATAAAGATTGCTCAAAGTATCAATGATGTAACAGTCATAAGATAGGAAACCTTTCTAGAGAGTGTCCATCACGAAAGAAGAACAACAACAAAAGACATCATGCTCATCTAGATGAAGATGAGGAAGAAGAAATCCCTCGAAAGAGGCTAACAAGAGAAGAAAATGTAGAAGAATATGTACTATTCTCAGCATTATCTAGGTCTATAACACATGGAGAAGACACAAGGCTTATTGGTAGTGGTCCTTCAAAGCACATGATAGGGAAGAAGAAAACTCTGTCAAGACTCGAAGAAAAGAGCTCTCCTCAGAAAGAATCATTAGGAGATGACTATCAAAATCCCATCAAAGGTATTAGTGAATCAAGCTACAAGCTTGACTCTTGGACTTCTATGAAGATGAAGGAAGTACTATATGTACCAGGTTTGAAAAAGATCTTACTTTCCATCTCAGCTCTAGATAAGAAAGGATATAGAGATGCTTTTATAGATGGAAAATTACTTATGTGGTCCAAAGGAAAGATACTTGAAGATGTTGTGGTAATTGGTGAAGAAGAAGGAGGACTATACAAAATCAAAGGACATCCAGAGACAACCCTTGTCCATGAGACTGCTACATCAAGTGAACTATGACATAGGAGGATTTCTCACATAAACTACAAAGAACTACCCTATGTGAGCAAGGTGGTAACAAGGTTACCAAATATAAAGATTGTTCATGAGGGAACTTGCAAAGGATGTGCAAGAGGAAAGAACATCAAGAATCCCTTTCTGAAGTGAAACAAAGACTTAAGGTGTGTTGGAATTAATTCATTCTGATGTGTGTTGTCCTAATTCCTCGATATCCTTAAGTGGATATGAATATTATGTCACATTTACTGATGGCCATTCAAGAAAGACATGGATATACTTCTTGAAGAAAAAAAGTGAAGTGTTTGGGAAATTCAAGAAATTCAAAGCCTTGATAGAGAACCATTCAAAAAGAACAATAAAGACACCGAGATAAGATAATGGTGGAGAATATACTTCAAAATAATTTGAAGCATTTTGCAAGGAGGCAAGAATCAACAGGGAACTAACCACTCCCTATAATCCTCAATAGAATGGTGATGTAGAAAGAAAGAATAGAATTATTATGGAAGTAGTGAAAACAATGATTCATGACTAAGACCTCCCCATGCACCTATGGGATGAAGCAACAAGAACAGTCATATATGTCCATAATAGATTATATCACAATTCTCTTCGATTCAAGACTCCTGAAGAAATGTATACATGAAAGAAACCCGAAGTGAGCCATCTCAAGATATTTGGTTGCCCAGTATATGTACATATTCCAAAAGAGAAGAGAACCAAGTTGGATCCTTCTGGAAAGAAGGGAATATTTGTTGCATACTGTGAAGTTTCTAAAGCCTTCAGGATATACATTTTAGTATTCCATCATATCGATATTAGCAGGGATGTAACATTTGATGAATAGACAACTCTTAATAAATTTGGAAGGTGTCAACTTTAAAATGTACATGAAGAGGATGTACCTCCTAGAATGATAGAAGTTGAAACCTATCCTAAAATAGTAGCATCTGAAGATCATGATATGATAGAACCTCAGGAACCCCCTACTATGGATATGTCTCAAAAGAAAATCCTGCTTGGAAAAGAGAAATAATACAAGAAGCAGAGAGATATGGAGCTTCAAAAGGATCCATAAGAATAAGAAAAATATCAAAGCCATACTCCAGTTATGTATATTTGATGTGTGAACTTGTAGATCAAGAACCCACCAGCTATGAGGAATCTTCACAGAAGAAAGATTGAGTGGACGCAATGACGAAAGAATACCAGTCAATAATGAAGAATGTTGTTTGGGTTATAGTACCCAAACCAAAAAACAAGAGTGCGGTATCTTCAAAATGGATATACAAGATCAAACATGGTACTGATGGAAGTATTGAAAAGTACAAGGAAATATTTGTAGCTAGAGGATTCTCTCAGAAAGAGGGGAGTGATTATGAAGAGACATTTTCTCTAGTAGCAAGGTACACTTCCATCAACCTTCATGGCACTTTCTTCCATCATGAAGTGGGATCTACACCATATGGATGTAAATAAAACCATCCTGAATGGTATGATTGAGGAAGAGGTTTACATAGAACAACCACAACTATTTGAAGTCGAAGATAGAGTGAATCATGTATGTAAGTTGAAAAAGGATCAGTATGGACTGAAGTAAGCTCCTAGAGCTTGGTATGGTAGAATAAATAGCTTGTTGACAAGCTTGGGCTTCACCAAGAGTAAAGTTGATCCTAACATTTACATGAAGGTTATGGATGATGAACCTTTCATACTATTACTGTATGTGGACGATCTATTTCTGACAGGAAATGGGAAATAGATCATGGAGAGCTAGAAGAAGATAGCCGAATATTTCGAGATGAAAGATGTTGGATTGATGCATTATTTCCTTGGGCTGGAAGTGTGGTAGAGCCTGGAAGGAATATTTCTGAACCAGGGAAAGCATACAATAAAAATATTGAAAATATTTGATATGTTGGATTGTAAATCCATGGATACACCCATGGACACCAACCTGAAGTTGTTATCTGATGAGTCATCAAATTTAGTGTACATGACTCAGTACAGATAGATCATTAGGCCATATGTATGCTTTGTTGCGAACACCTTAAGTCAGTATCTAGTTAAACCTACACGGGTTCACTTGATAGCTAAAAATCATGTGATGAGGTACCTAAAAGGTATGATAGATCTTATACTTTACTATGGTAGAGAACATGACTACAGATTGTATGGATATATGGATCCATATTGGGCATGAAGTGCCACAGATAGGATGAGAACCTCGGGAGGATGTTATTGTATAGGATCCACCATGATATCATGGTTTAGTAAGAAACAATCTAGTATTTCTCTCAGTACAGCTAAAGCAGAGTACATATCAGCTTGATCTGCTAGTTGTGAAGCGATATGGCTTCAAAAACTGATGTATGGACTATTTGACATGGATTTGGATACCATAATGATGCTTATTGACAACCATAGTTGCATAAATATGACAAAGAATCGTGTGTTCCATGATAAATCAAAGAACATAGAAATACAATACTTTTATATAAGGGATATGGTATAAAAGGGTTCTATAAAGCTCCAGTGTGTGAGTACTGATGAGTAAGTTGTTGATGTGTTGACCAAGCCTCTATCTCGAGCAAAGTTTGAATATTTATTTGACAAGCTTAGTGTAGTTTGAAAAGACTTTCCTTGCAAGGAGGAACAGTGATGATACTACAAAATTTCCTTGCAAGAATGAATGATGAAGATATGGACCCTCTTCGGAAAGGAGGAACAAGTAGAAGATATGGACTCTCCTCTAAAAAGAAGAATAGGTCGAAGATATGAACCCTCCTTGGAGAAAGGTGGAGTAGGTTGATGATATGGATCCTCTCGAAAAATGGGAAGTGATGATAATACTGCCATCGATGAAGGATGATAGTGAAGCTCCAATATGAAAGAGGCCAAGTACACCTGAAGATGCTAACAAGGTTCGACATTCACTTGTGGGAAATAGTATCCTCTCTTGAGGATGGTATTGTAGGTATAACACTCATTTCATTAGAGTGGTACTTACTATCTAAGGATGCCCCTGTAGACGTTACTCTTGCATGGAGAGTACCCACATTCATTTGTGGATACCGCAGTATAACATTCACTTGTGAATGGTCCTTGATTTAGTGCTAAAGATTCTTGTGTTAGATGTTGTGGGTTTCATACAATTTATCATTGTCTTTTGTTTTCATTAATAGCATTCTCTTAGGGTTTTATGATGTATATTTAAATATTTTCATAAACTCAGAAAGTTCATCTTAAATCTTTATATTTACAAATAAGATTAATAAAATAGCTTTGAGTGCTTTCTAGTTTAATAAACAAGGTATGTTGTAGAGATTATTTACGTAGGTTAGAAAATTATGACCAGAGAGTGTAATTCAATATTCTTTTTAAATTTTAGCATTTTAATATAGGTATTTCTTATGTGCTCAAATTAGGTTCAGTTGGAAATTCAGATAAATCAAGAAGTTTACTATTTGTTGGAATTTGAAATCACAGATTTTGCTTGAATAATGTTCCTTTGTTAGAATATTTTCATTTGATCTCAAATCAAACATTTTCATTTGAATAGATTGTGTGGTGATTATAAGATCTGGTAATAGTTTGTGTGAATTGATTATTAATTTAATTTTTAGCTTACAAATCTGAGAGTGATTGTGTGCTTAGTTCTTTTATATTTTATTAAGAATAGAATTTTGTTGGAAATTATTATATACTTGACATAATCAATAGAATAGTGTTATAAAAAAGGCTTAAGAAGTTTGATAATTTCATTTCTTGTGGATTGAAAAACAGCATATAGATACATATCTTTATTTAGGACCCTGTTGTAAGATATCTTAATTAGTTACATGGTAAAGTTATGATTGTTTCATATTTATGGTAAGATCAGTAGCAGATGTTCTTTCTTGGATTAAAAGAAAACCAAAGTAGTTGTAATTAGTTTTGGAATATTCCCTTGATTCTTGATTACATAAAATAAGTGATTGAATCTTTTTGTAGAGTAGATTTTTGTATTATTTATTTTCATCATTTATTGATTAAATGAATAAATGGTGTAGTGTAGATTGTGATTTTGTTAGCATTGATAGGAGTTTATTAGAGTAAAATTATCATTTCTTGAACTACCATAGGACCTTAACTTAGGTTGTCTTACCTCGAACAAATAGTGTAGTAACTCAAAGTTTACTTACCTTGGTTGATAATTGAATTAAAGGTAAATTTATTTATTATATATATTTTACCTGACATTTGTGGTGCCATTGTTGGGGAGTTTCTCGAAGGTGAGATAGTACTATTTGATCTATTTATTTTACTAATTTGGTAGTTGTTTTATGTTAAGTGTGGTTAGATTCTCCAGATGGAAGAGAAGGGACGATAAGATGAGAGGTAAGAACCTGCATATATGTTATAACGAGTTCTTTCAAATCCATTTGCAGTTTAAGTATTTTGATTTCATTTGTTAGATAAAGTAGTTATTGATGAAAATTTTGTCATTCACAGTAGAAAGTTTTTATGAGACCTAGGGATAGTAGAGGTAGATACACCAAGATTAGTTCTCAAAATCCCCCTATTTTTTGAGATAGAACTCCATCATCATTAAGAAACCCAGGAGAGAGAGGTACACTAGTAACCAAATAGAAGAAAGCAATACACAGGAAATTGTAGGGAAATGATTAGAGGAAACAGTCAAATCAAATTCCATTGGAACAAAAACTGAATCACCTCATAAAGAACTGTTAGCAGCACTTGAGGCATCTGAAAGTGCTAAAATTTCACCTATAAGAGAAGATCCTAACCTATAAAGCATAGTGTATGTAGAGAAAATTAACGCTTTATTTGGGAATATGTTAGATCCAGTAGGTTCTCAGGTAGAATCCACACTAAGCCCGCCAGAAACAACTAAGGAAAATACATTTCCCCAAACCAGGCCTAGAATAGAACTATGGGATATCACATCATCCTCAAGGGAAGGAAAGATAAGCTATATTTTGTTCGATAATCCACTCATAATGGGATACCGTGAAGAGGAAGTAGAAAAAGAATGGAATACTGAGACAACCTTTAGATTCCCAATTATGGATCTTGTACAAAATGTCAATATGAAAAAATACAATTATCCTCATTACCTATATTTTATGGCAAGAGTACTGAAGATCCAGATACTTTTTTGTTTGAATTTGACATATTATGTCGAATTTATAACTATCTCCATGATTCCCAGAAGCTAAAGTTATTTCCTACTACTCTTAAAAGTGTTTCACTTCGTTGGTTGACGGGTTTAGGATAATTTAGTATAAGGACATGGGACGAAATGAAAAATGATTTCCTAAAAAAGTACCAGGATTAGTGTAGGTCTAAGTATGCCCACCGTGACATTTTTAAAATGCAGCAACAAGAATAAGAAAGTCTAAACGACTTTATGGAGCGGTTTAATTACATTCTTCATAAATCTAAGTATAATACCCTCCAAGTCGATGTTGTGAGAACAATCTTCCTAAAGGGAATTTTGGAAGAGTACATAGAAATTATCAACCTCATGGATTCAGGTGATATCTATCACATGTGATTTGATGAAATTTGTGAATTGTGTAGAAAATACTCCCATAGCAGAGAAAAAAATGGAAAGTCTGTTAGGGATGGTGTTCCTCAGGCCTCTAAGTCAGTAAATACTAGTGGAGTCAATGAGAAACTGGTTGTACTTTCGCTACCACCGAGACTGGTAAGATCCTGACCTCCAAATGCACTTCCGCTGGAACTACCACCTTGCACACGACCCCTAGCCTTCAGACCGCCTAGTCCAGAGATTCATGCCCTTCCCTTCCATGCAAAAGAGTTTTCCATGGCCGTAAGCTGAGCTTCTATCTCAGTGATTTTAGTTTTCATGGTATGGACTGCAACCCATGCATCAGACCAGTTGCTGAGCATGCCCTCAATGAGGTTGCAGAGCATATTTTTCATAAGCCAATAATGATTGATTTGTATACCATCCTTGCCGGTCTAGAGCTTCTGGTTGAGGACACAAGGGCGCTTGCACGAAGTTGGTTCCACTTTTTGGTGCCACTTAGGAAATCAGAAACGCACTTCTGAAGTGCAAATCAAGAACACATGCGTTATTGATGATACGTTCAGAATAACCCGAGCCCAAACACAAGGCTAAGGTTCATGAAAATGTATCGCATATGTGTTTTTTAATGTTAAATATCGCATATGCGATATGGAATATTTACAAAACACATATGTGATATATCGCATATGTGTTTTGTAAATGGTGCATATCGCATATGGTGGTACGAGGAACCAAAAAAACAATTTATTAATAAAGGATACAACTTTGGTGGTTTTCTCCCTCTTTGGATTTCCATTTAAAATCATTATCTATTGTGCATTTCTATTGAATGGTTGTTGAATGTTTTATTAATGTGTGATTATTACTTGAAGTGATGAAGTTAAAGTTAGTAGAAGTGTCTAATAAGGATTCACCCCCCCGCTTCTCAACATCTATAAATATTCAAAAAATTGGTGTCAAAGCATGTTTTATTCACATAGTTTGACAACTAGAAGACATATCCCATAGATTACTCATGGATTTTCAATTAGTATATCCTAAAAAAGTTCCCTTTTTAAATGGAATAGATTATGTACCATGGAGCATAAGAATAGAGGCATATATGCAAGTTGTTGAGCTTGACATTTGGAGTGTAGTTAATAATGGATACACAAATCCAAAGAATCAACCAAAAGGTTCAATAACAAATAATCTACACAAAGACAATCCAAAGAAAATGAATGCAATTTTGAATGGCCTATCATATTGTGAGAAGAACAAAATGGGACAATGGAATTAAACTACATAGCTCTAGGAGAATATATACTATCTTTATTCAAAATAAACTCTCTCAATAAAATGAGGTACAACCCAAAACAAATGATGAAGCCATTGCGAGAAAAAGCAAAGTATCCAAAGATAAAGAAGACTTTCAAAACCGAATAATAAGTATATCTAGAGGAAGAACTTATTAGTTCTCTATGTGAACTAAGGAAAGATGAAAGAGAAAACTAATCATTAATGGAGCAATTGCAAAAGTATCAAGATGAATATTATATTTCAAAAGAAGGGACTAAAAGATTAGTTTTGGATGTTATGCAACCAAGTCCCATAAATAACACACAAATAGTAGAAACATGATAAAAGAGAGTAATCCATTCCTGAATAATGAAGAACATAGATAAATAACAATCCTCTTTGAGGGAGGAACCTCCTTACATAATGTAATTATGTACCCAAGACAAGACAATATGCAATGCTTACTAATACGAGAATATACCCTTACTATATATAGGAGACATATGTGTACAATAACAACTAATAGACGCAAGCCTACATCACTAATATGTAATACACTGCTATATAGGAGGTAAACTGTGCCACACTATAGGGGGAACTGTGCCTAATAGGGGGAAATGTTCCCAACATTTAGGTCTTAACATTGGATTGAAAGAAAAAATTGAAAAGACACAACAAACCCTGACAAATAAACTAGAGGAGAAGGAAAAAAATTGCAAGCACGAAGATAAAATTATCTCCCTAATAAAGGAACTGAAACAAATACATAAGAACCATGAATAATTTGAAAATACCATTGTTGGTGTAAGAAAAGTCAAATAGTAGATCTACCAAGAAAATTGATGAATACCTAACAAGTCAACTTCAAGAGAATATATAACTTTTTCAAAGGAAAGAGTTTGAGATCCTTTCTATATAGAAGAAGATTTGGATAAGATAGTTTCCCAGTTGGAGACAAATTCAAAATTTGAGAAGAGCACCATGATTTGAGATAAAATATTTGGTTGTTAAATATCTCCACATGAAAAGCAGTCTTTGTTTTGACAACAATCATAACACTGTTGAAGAAATATTCAAGTCAATTGAGGAGAAGACTAAAATCAACACAAATGCCTTTAAAATCCCTAATTGAAATTAATACACCAACATTGAATGGAAGCATAATCATCCAAGGTATGATAGAAGCAAGCACAAGAGGGATGCACTTCACATGTGACAACATACACTTAGTTAAAAAAAATCCTTAGTTCCTTACTTTTCAATTTATCGCATATGCAATATATATCGCAAGTACGATATTGAAAAGCAAAAATAAAAATAAAATAGAGGCCGTAGGCCCCTCAAATCTCATTTTCACAGGATCGGGACAACAAAAAACCGTAGGAGCGAAATAGCGCAAGTGCGATTTGCGTTTTACCTTTTCGAGGTCGAGGTCGAGTTCGAGGTGGATTGCTCCAATGGCAGATAAATGATAGATTATCATTTTCATTTAGTCTTCCATTATTTAATTTTTTTCATAATTTCATTGTTTTTATAATTATTTTGAACAAATTTTAAAAAATAATTGAATGTGAACAATCAAATAATGATTATAAGTAAAATAACTTGTGGTTTTTTGTTTAAATCTTAACAGACAACACAAATGAACAACACAATGTGGAAAACCCACCCTATAATAACCCACAACAACCTAACCCACAACCAAACCAAAACCCGGAGGGGGAACAAGAAAGAAACGCACAGATTATTGCATGCTTGGCGTCATTGAGGCGCCTTAGCTCATCTATAAGAGGGGGGGGGTCATTTGACAGATTATTTAGCTGATGCCTTGGACACAATAACAAACACAATTTCTGATGCCCAATGAGCTTTGTACAACATTACCTTGTACAGAGAATCCAGGAGGAAATACTACTCCGATGGATTGACTCATAAAGACATCAAAGCCCTTAAAATTACAAAAGACAAGTTATTTTCATTATTCCGAGACCCTAGCACCGAATTGGTTCCACCCACTAGTCGAGCACACATTTCCATAGACTGGTGCATTGAACCAAATATAAAGGCCAATTGGATGGATCGTTGGTATATGGTCTTCGATGAAGACCCCCATGGGAATAGGGACATCCGATTTTATTTCCTTAGGAAGTTGTATGCAGAATTCATCCTAGGGAAACATGTTAACTACTTCGATCTCTTAGGCAACCAAGGTGTTGGTCATGGGATTCCCCAAGATAGGGAAGGTGCCAGGACAGATCCCAACCATGTGACATGCCCACCACGCACACCAAAACCCCCTCGGGTATATCCTCCTGCAGGTCCTGTCATTGAGTATACACAGGAGGCATTATTTGACATGGCAGATACATTGCTTGAGCATGGGACTGATGTCCAAGGCAATGTCAACCAAGGGGCTGGAACTTCTACGGCGGGCCCATCTATAGATCACAGAGGATATGTAGAGTCTTCATAGCATCATGTTACTCCACACCCTTGCACATCATGTGGGGGCATATGCTATGGCCCTACTTCCGACTTCCGAGACGATGGATTACTTCGCTTTGTAATTAAAACTCATTATTTTAATATTATATTTTGTTTCATGTCAAAATGTTTAATTGTTTCGCAATTTATTTCTATTTAATTATCTAACAAATTATGTGAACAAATATACAGCTGGTGTCCCATGGCACACCACAGTCGCATAGTCCACCGATCAACGTTGAGAACATTGATGCAGCTGTCAATATTGCTTATGGGTTTGGTCCTTCACCAATAGGGGTAAGAACTATACTTGTTAATTTGTCAACTTTATTTACATATTTATAGTATAGATTGTAACATTCAATATGTATCCTAATTTTGATACAACATGTTTTATGCAGGTTTCCCAAGATGAGTATATTGTATCGTAGCCTATTCCCTCTCATGCAGAGGTAGATTCGCAGACACAGGTATTATTTGAATTATGCTTTTAATAATTTTTCACTTTATTTGGAAAAATAATTTTGTAACTTGTATCACTTTGACATATATTACTTTATGCAAGAACCTATTGTGACAGTGGTGCTTGAAGAGCACCAAAGAGAGGTTGTTGTCAACCCACCTCTTCCCCCCAAATAGGTATGTATGTTTCTCTTTCTTTGGTAGTTCATAATTTTCCTTCCAAGTATTATATATGTCTCTGATTCACTATTTTATATGAAATTGACATATATATGCTACTTTATATGCAGGCCCCTAGTGAGGCACCGATGCGCGAAGAGCACCAAACCGGTGTCCCACCTTTGACAAGCCAGCAGGTATGTTTATGTAGATCGCTTTCTTTGTACATTTGTGTACATATCTTGATTGTAACATTCAATACATATCCTAATTTTGATACAACATGTTTTATGCAGGTTACCCAGGATGAGTATATTGTCTCGCAGCCTATTCCCTCTCATGCAGAGGTAGATTTGCAGACACAGGTATTATTTGAAATATGCTTTTAATTATGTTTCGCTTTGTTTGGAAAAATCATTTTGTAACTTGTATAACTTTGACATATGTTACTTTATGCAGGAACCTATTGTGACAGTGGTGCTTGAAAAGCACCAAAGCGAGGTTGTTGTCAACCCACCTCTTCCCCCCAAACAGGTATGTATGTTTCGCTTTCTTTGGCAGTTCATCATTTTCCTTCCAGGTAGTATATATGTCTCTGATTCACTATTTTATATGAAATTGACATATATATGCTACTTTATATGCAGGCTCCTAGTGAGGCACCATTGCGTGAAGAGCACCAAACTGGTGGCCCACCTTTGATGAGCCAGCAGGTATGTTTATGTAGATCGCTTTCTTTATACGTTTGTGTACATATCTTTCTCTGATTTGGTGCTTGAAGAGACCCAAATTGGTGACCCTCTCCCCCCCAAGTTACATGTATATTTGTTGAAATTGGCATATATATATATATGCAGCCTGATAGTGAGCAAGTGGTGCAAGAAGAGCACCCAATCAGGGTCGCTGTTAGTGAGGCACCAGGAACCATGATTACTTACTCACATACAGTAAGTATAAATGTTATTTTGGTTTTGGAATTTGAACAAATGTGCATAGAATTTTTAAAGGTTGGTAAATTAACTTACAAATGTTGGTTTTTCTGCAGTCTCCACTGATGAGACCTATCCCTCTTGTTCAGCGACCGGGATCACCAGTGAGCAGTCGCAAAAGAAAGCTACACTTCTCTGAAGACTCTGGCAGTGGTAGTAAAATGGGGGATAACTAGAAAAAATGTATAGGGGGCATACATAGATGTATCTTTTTGTTCATATGTACACACACATGTACTTTTTGATCCACTATTTTGTATTATGGCCATGTGGCATGGCAATTTTTGTACAACATTATTGCTATACATATATAATATAAAGCAAGGTTCAACTTTATACATATATATATGGTTGACTTGATCTTGGAACATGATATCATGGTTGACTTGGTCTTGGAACATGATATGTGTGGTTCACCTATGTGATATAATGATATGTGTGGTTTGCGCATGTGTGCTAACTTAAATGAATTTCCAATACTTAAAGGAAGAATTTAAATGACTCATCAAATTTTTAACATCATGTACAATTCTAACATACAATAACATACCCTAATTTACACACAGTAACACATACTAACATACTCTACAATTCTAACATACACACAATAACATACTCTACATTATCCTAAGACACTAACATCATACCATACTATGATACAATAACATGTACTATAACATAGCATACTAACAATATGTACCATTTAACACTAATTCATGCATGCATGTGCAATATATACCATATCATACCCTACAATACCCTATGATACTAGTTCATCATACCATACTAACATACATCATGTACCCTACAAACCCTAAATTGGTTGAAGTAAACCCTACTTGGTGCATGCAAATTTGTGTTCATGAAGGCCTAGTTGGTGCATGCAAGTATTGGTGATAATGTGTTTCTAGTTCCCTCTCCTAACTTGCATGATTGCTCACTAAACCCTAGTTCCATCTCATACCTTGGTAACCCTAGTTGGAGCATGCAAATTGTTGTTCATGAAAGCCTAGTTGGTGCATGCCATTATTTGTGATCATGTGTTTCTAGTTCCCTCTCTTAACTTGAAAATTGCTCACCAAACCCTAGTTCCATCTCATACCTTGGTAACCCTAGTTCCACCACAGGCCTTTAATTCCATCTCGTCAAAATACCCCAATAGATAACAACAGACAAAATACTACATGATCTTTGCAAATGTGCCAATTTCAAAAATTGTCCAAAAATTTCTCCCATGTTGGTCCTATATGGGAGAAAAATCCCAATTTCAAAAATTGTCCAAAAATAATAATATTATTATTATAGAAAATATCCAAAAACACACATAGTCTTATACATCCAAAAAACTGTATGAACCAAAAGATTATCTAACTCAGCCAAAATAGTGAAATATATACATTGATATTATATGTCACCTTTATTTGAATCACAAGGAAGAAACCAAATAGGGACCTTCAATTATCTCTTCTAACTCCATATCTTCCAGAATTTGACTTGCTTAAGGAAGAGAATCAACAATAATGTTTAGTTCCCAAAAACATGCTGAAAATAAATGTACTAAAGAATAGCAGTATTTGACAATTAGGTCTTGTTTAACATCCAATTTATAGTGAGATCCTAGTCAACAAAAACCTAGAGAGTTTTTACACCACCATTGAAAGCACATTTCACCAAGAGCATTGAGGCCATTAATTATCCAAAGTTGTTTGTTCCAATGCCAGTTCCAACTTTATACTTACTGACATGCATATATCAAAGAAAAATAAGATGCCCTGTGATAAAAAAATTCGGATCACTTTGATATGCACCATCAAGGAAACCCATGACTTTGATATGTAAGCTACCATGGGAAAAGAATTAGATGTACATGTGTTTAGTGTACTTTTTGAGACAATGCTTGAATAAGAGATTAATTCTTGAACATAAGAATGGTTTTTTCCTCAAGTAGAATTAAGAAATAAGTTCATCCCTAGCCAAATCCCCCATATGACCATGTACAAATAATTACTTTATGATGATTTTGACTTCTCTTTTTCCATACCAATGCCACTAACAATCATAATAAAAGCACATCTCATACCTTGTACCATCTCATAAAGCACATCTCATAACTTTCATGATTACGCACCAAACCCTAGTTGGACATCTCATACCTTGTCTAGACCCTAATTGGAGCATGCACAACTTGGTGACTCATGAAATCCTAGTTGGTTCATGCAAGTATTGGTGATCATGTGTTTGTATTTCACTCTACTAACTTGCATGATTTCTCACCAAACCCTAGTTGGACGTCTCATACCTTGTCTTGACCCTAGTTGGAGCATGCAACTTGGTGACTCATGAAAGCCTAGTTGGAGCATGAAAGTATTGGTGATCATGTGTTTCTAGTTCACTCTCCTAACTTGCATGATTGTGCACCAAACCCTAGTTCGACATATCATACCTTGTCTTGACCCTAGTTGGAGCATGCAACTTGGTGACTCATGAAAGCCTAGTTGGTGCATGCAAGTATTGGTGATCATGTGTTTGTAGGTCACTCTCCTAACTTGCATGATTGCTCACCAAACCCTAGTTGGACATCTCATAGCTTGTCTTGACCCTAATTGGAGCATGCACAACTTGGTGACTCATGAAACCCTAGTTGGTGCATGCAAGTATTGGTGATCATGTGTTTGTAGTTCACTCTCCTAACTTGCATGATTGCTCACCAAACCATAGTTGGACATCTCATACCTTGTCTTGACCCTAATTGGAGCATGAAAAACTTGGTGACTCATGAAATCCTAGTTGGTGCATGCAAGTATTGGTGATCATGTGTTTGTAGTTCACTCTCCTAACCTGCACGATTGCTCACCAAACCCTAGTTGGACATCTCATAACTTGTCTTGACCCTAGTTGGAGAATTTAACTTGGTGGCTCATGAAAGCCTAGTTGGTGCATGCAAGTATTGGTGATCATGTGTTTGTATTTCACTCTCCTAACTTGCATGATTGCTCACCAAACCCTAGTTGTACATCTCATACCTTGTCTTGACCCTAATTGGAGCATGCACAACTTGGTGACTCATGAAAGCCTAGTTGGTGCATTCAAGTATTGGTGATCTCATGTGTTTGTAGTTGACTCTCCTAACTTGCATGATTGCTCACCAAACCCTAGTTGGACATCCCATACCTTGTCTTGACCCTAGTTGGAGAATGCAACTTGGTGACTCATGAAAGCCTAGTTGGTGCATGCAAGTATTGGTGATCATGTGTTTGTAGTTCACTCTCCTAACTTGCAGGATTGCCCACCAAACCCTATTTGGATATCTCATACCTTGTCTTGACCCTAATTGGAGCATGCACAACTTGGTGACTCATGAAAGCCTAGTTGGTGCATGCAAGTATTGGTGATCTCATGTGTTTGTAGTTGACTCTCCTAACTTGCATTATTGCTCACCAAACCCTAGTTGGACATCTCATACCTTGCCAATTCCAATGCCAGTTCCAACTTTACACTTACTGACATGCATATCAAAGAAAATTAAGATGCCCTGTGATACTAAAATTCGGATCACTTTGATATGAACCATCAAGGAAACCCATGACTTTGATATGTAAGCTACCATGGGAAAAGAATTAGATGTGCATGTGTTTAGTGTACTTTTTGAGAAAACGCTTGAATAAGAGATTAATTCTTGAACAAAAGAATGGTTTTTTCCTCAAGCAGAATTAAGAACTAAGTTCATCCCTAGCCAAATCCCCCATATGACCATGTACAAATAATTACTTTATGATGATTTTGACTTCTCTTTTTCCATACCAATGCCACTAACAATCATAATAAAAGCACATCTCATACCTTGTTCTGTCTCATAAAGCATATCTCATAACTTGCATGATTACGCACCAAACCCTAGTTGGACATCTCATACCTTGTCTTGACCCTAATTGGAGCATGCACAACTCGGTGACTCATGAAAGCCTAGTTGGTGCATGCAATTATTGGTGATCATGTGTTTTTAGTTCACTCTCATAACTTGCATGATTTCTTACCAAACCCTATTTGGAAATCTCATACCTTTCCAATTCCAATGTCAGTTCCAACTTTATACTTACTGACATGCATATCAAAGAAAATTAAGATGCCCTGTGATACTAAAATTCGGATCACTTTGATATGCACCATCAAGGAAACCCATGACTTTGATATGTAAGCTATCATGGGAAAAGAATTAGATGTACATGTGTTTAGTATACTTTTTGAGACAATGCTTGAATAAGAGATTAATTCTTGAACAAAAGAATGGTTTTTTCCTCAAGTAGAATTAAGAACTAAGTTCATCCCTAGCCAAATCCCCCATATGACCATGTACAAATAATTACTTTATGATGACTTTGAGTTCTCTTTTTCCATACCAATTCCACTAAAAATCATAATAAAACCACATCTCATACCTTGTTCCATCTCATAAAGCACATCTCATAACTTGCATGATTACGCACCAAACCCTAGTTGGACATCTCATACCTTGTCTTGACCCTAATTGGAGCATGCAACTTGGTGACTCATGAAAGCCTAGTTGGTGTGCATGCAAGTATTGGTGATCATGTGTTTGTAGTTCACTCTCCTAACTTGCATGATTGCTCACCAAACCCTAGTTGGACATCTCATACCTTGTCTTGACCCTAGTTGGAGCATGCAACTTGGTGACTCATGAAAGCCTAGTTGGTGCATGCAAGTATTGGTGATCATGTGTTTGTAGTTCACTCTCCTAAATTGCATGATTTCTCACCAAACCCTCGTTGGACATATCATACCTTGTCTTGAACCTAGTTGGAGCATGCAACTTGGTGACTCATGAAATCCTAGTTGGTGTGCATGCAAGTATTGGTGATCATGTGTTTGTAGTTCCCTCTCCTAACTTGCATGATTGCTCACCAAACCCTAGTTGGACATCTCATAGCTTGTCTTGACCCTAGTTGGAGCATGCAACTTGGTGACTCATTAAGGCCTATTTGGTGCATGCAAGTATTGGTGATCATGTGTTTGTAGTTCACTCTCCTAACTTGCATGATTGCTCACCAAACCCTAGTTGGACATCTCGTACCTTGTCTTGAACCTAGTTTGAGCATGCAACTTGGTGACTCATGAAAGCCTAGTTGGTGTGCATGCAAGTATTGGTGATCATGTGTTTCTATTTCCCTCTCCTAACTTGCATGATTGCTCACCAAACCCTAGTTGGACATCTCATACCTTGTCTTGAGCCTAATTGGAGCATGCAAATTGGTGACTCATGAAAGCCTAGTTGGTGCATGCAAGTATTGGTGATCATGTGTTTCTAGTTCCCTCTCCTAAATTGCATGATTGCTCACCAAACCCTAGTTAGACATCTCATACCTTGTCTTGAACCTAGTTGGAGCATGCAACTTGGTGACTCATGAAAGACTAGTTGGTGTGCATGCAAGTATTGGTGATCATGTGTTTCTAGTTCCCTCTCCTAACTTACATGATTGCTCACCAAACCCTAGTTGGACATCTCATACCTTGTCTTGAGCCTAATTGGAGCATGCAAATTGGTGACTCATGAAAGCCTAGTTGGTGCATGCAAGTATTGGTGATCATGTGTTTCTAGTTCCGTCTCCTAACTTGCATGATTGCTCACCAAACCCTAGTTGGACATCTCATACCTTTTCTTGAACCTAATTGGAGCATGCAAATTGGTGACTCATGAAAGCCTAGTTGGTTCATGCAAGTATTGGTGATCATGTGTTTCTAGTTTCCTCTCCTAACTTGCATGATTGCTCACCAAACCCTAGTTGGACATCCCATACCTTGTCTTGAACCTAGTTGGAGCATGCAACTTGGTAACTCATGAAAGCCTAGTATTGGTGAGCCCATGTGTTTCTAGTTCCATCTCATACCTTGTCTTGACCCTAATTGGTGCATGCAAGTATGAAAGCCTCTAGTTGGATTCTGATTTGTACATGGCAATGTAATTAAATGTATATTAAACTAAAAACATCAAGAAATGTAAATTTCAACAACTCGAGAGCTTGTTGTTTTCCGAACTATATTTGGTGGTGTCTAAAGACACCATTCTTGGCACCTCCAATGTGCCGTAGATGATGTTTGTATCCTAGGCATACGAAAGGCTAGACATTAGTAACATCATAAGAAAGAAAAGAGAACCCAATGAAAATGTGCAAACATGGTTTATAGATAACTCACCTGAGGTTGTACGATCATGTTTATAGTGTCCAGTATCCTTTGAATAATATTATGTTTGTGAATGGTATCTGTCAATCACAGGTTTATTACATTGGTAATACAGTAAGGCTAAATAATGAAAATTGTGCTTTAGAATTCACTTTTAAAAAGGTTAAATAATGCACCTAACAATGCACTCATACAAGTAGGCCATCTGGATCATCTCTGGTGTCGATGGTGTCCATCAATATTTCATGCTCTATATGAGGTAGCTAGTATCGTACATGTGACCTATTTTTGTGAGCAAGTGTGCGGAGCTTGATGTTTGTACCAACTACTAGGTTGGTGAAGGGGTATACAATAGCTCCTAGTCTATAATCCTGATATACATACCCACCCTTCCTTTTCTGTTGTGTTGCAAGTGTCAAGTACTCCCCTTTTATAACCATCGATCCAGTTGGGAATTCAATATTTTCATCATCTATAATAGGTTCTAGAAGGGTTTGTTTCCCCTCTAAGCAACGTGCCAACCAATAGTCAGAACCCCATTCATTATTTTTTGGGGCAACCACTGCATATATCTGACCTGTGAAAGGAAATAGGTCAAGTTAACAATACATTTTGTAAATAAGGTCTTGCATTTCTAATTTCTACATAAATTAAATTCTACAAAGGTCGAGTAAACAATACATAAATGCATTTTCTTATTTAGGTACTACTCATGTACCTGCTTGTATGAGATCCGATATGTGATCATAGTCTCTAGAAATATGTGTCTGATCATCTTCCAAATGGTATATTTCATTACCCCCGTTGAAATTGGTGCCAAGTGTCACTTGATCCCATGTATCAACGGTATCGGTATGCTCACAATCACCCCATTCACTGATGCGACAAGAACTACAAAAGAAAGCCTTCAATCTTGTCCAAATTTGTAGGGCCAAGTTGTCTGAGCTTCTAATTGAATGAAACTATTGAGTTCCATGCACTGTGTTCACTCGAGGTGTTTGTGATCGGTCCACATTTGTAACCTCCTAGAATATTCTTCGCACTAAGTGTTTCCTTGTTGCTTGTTCTCCCATGACAAATGCACACCATTGGACTATAGATGCAGCATCTCGAAGGTGAGCAACTGTAAACTTCATCTCTTCCCTTCAAAGGGCAATTTTAATGCATGCACCAGCACCATCGTGCTCTCCTTTTCCATGGCCAGTTTCAAAGTAGTTCCATACATGTGGCACCTTGTATTTTATGTGCAACAAACACAACCATTCAAATACACGTGCATTCTTGAACTGTCTAGCGCAACCATCTGACCAAATGAAATGACAATAAAATGGTATATCCATAGCTATCATGTGATCATAGAATAATTTAAAGCAATGTTGCACGTAATGGATGTCATGGGTCTGGTTGTCACTTATGTAGAAGTGACTTTCTTTCAGTATCACATGTTTCTCTTCATTGCTATCTTGCCCATGTCGATACGTGATATGCACCATTATGCTCACCTTCTCTGAGTGATAGTATTGACTTTGAATTTCATTTTGTGGTTGTAGGGTGTAATTTTTGGCAAAGTCAACCACTGATAGTATTGTTCTGAGAGGGAAGGTGTCCCGGCATATTTTGAATTGCTCATCTTGCCACCGTGCCATATCGACATGTTGAATTTACTATTGGATCTTTCCATGAAACTCTAGAATAAAATCACATACTCGCACCTGGTACATGAATATTAATATGTCAATAAACCACATAAAAAAATGTGTGTACATGAATATTAATTTGTCAATATTCAAGAATTTACCTGTGAAGTCACCAATTTAATCTTCCTGCTTTCTTTCCCATCATTTAGCTGATATGTCTCATACTGATAGTTCTGCTTCTTGCCAATTGCAATCCCGAATGCTTGATCTTCACTTTCATGGATGCAATCAGACCATAAGGATATCCCACCACAATTATTGCAAGAACCGTCTACACATTGTTTTAAGTAATCTGTCTGCCCATCTTGCCTCGGACACATGATGATGTGGATGAAATCTTTGGATGACATTGGTGGTACAATACTTGAGCATTCCTGCACCTGGTTAGGATGCAAAAAACGACGTATATGTGCAAATGTATGGTAATATAGGTCAAACTCTATGTGGTATCTACAACAACAAGTGTTCCAGATGGTATTGATTCTAACATACCAAGGCTTGCATTTTTCAAAAGATCTTTGCCCGAGCCTTAGCTCTACGTGGGAAACTTTAAACATCTCGAACAGTTGAGTTTGTGTCATGTCAAGATAATGCTTAACATGAGGTTCAGTGTGATGAGAACCCCTATAATGTTTTAACACATCCTTCGTGTTAGAAGAATTCCTAGTGTTATCATGCCAAAATGTTTGCACTAGGCCCTTCACTGCTTCGAATAACTTCATGTCTTTGCGGGGCAACCTACCACTAAATGCCCATAATGTTTCCATTTGTCCCTCTACATCAAGGTTGTCTCTTCTTACTGAATATTTTTTAAGTGTCTTTGGATGTAAAGGAACAATTTGTGATGTGATTTTAAGTAAACGACGTTGTCTTGTGGATCTACGTACAATTGATTCAACCAATACACGATGAGCCACATTATAGTCTTTTGAACGAGTTTTTTTCCCAATCGATGTGAATGCAGCAGTAAGAGATTTAACAATGTGATTACTTGATTCCATATTATTCATTGTTGTTATGCCTAAATTTCTTCTAACAGTTGCCATATTTCTAGATTTAAGGAAAGCTAAAAACAGTTGGAATTTACCGGCTTCGGATTTGTTATCAAAATATTGTTTCATTATTTGAGAAGAATGATGAAGGATAGTGCATTTAACCACCTTACCTTCCATGGAAGTCAATCCGCTCTCGTCCACTTGTATTCATTTAGGAGTTCTCTTTCATTTTGATGAAAAATTTCTTGCCGTTTGAAATGCTGGAGTGACGTTTACATCCACTACCGGCTCACAACTTCAATTAGGAGATTGAACCACCGAACATGGTTGTTGCTAAGTCACATTTACATCGGGAGTAACATAATTATTGAACTCTTCACAATATTGTCTGTCTACTAATGGATGAATAATATCAACTTCCGTATAACCAGCTTCTTTTAATGTTGCATTATCTTCCTTAGCCTCTACGTCAGGTATCTCTTGAAGGGGAATGGGAACTATTTTCTCATGTAATGAATGCCGACGATTTCTTGAATCTTCCCTTTTTTTTGTTTTTTATTTTCTGCTTCTTCCGGTGTAAGCACCTTCCTTGCTGACTTTCTTCCTCTATTACGTACATTCCCCATTGAAATCCACCCAAACCTGTACAAAACTATGAAATTATGTAAGTAATGATAAAAAACTGCATGTCGAACAGTTCTCTATGCGCGGGTTCAGACGAATTATGTCTTTTGATACATTAAAGGTGGCCAGCATGACACCACCCTACATTTTCTATAAAACATATATCGCATATGCGATATAACGCACCTCTAATATATTGCATATGCAATATTGAATTCCATCTTTTTAATGAACGGGCAGGTTTTTACATGTTTTCCATAACGCATTCCCAATATATCGCATATGCGATTTATTGCATATGAGATATATCGCATATGCAATTTAGTGCTCAATGAAAATGTGCAATTTACATTTATCTAGATATGATGAGGATGACGGTGATGAACATTGAGGGTGTCCATGAGCATGATGATGATGAGTATGAGGGTGAGGGTGTCGATGATGATGAGGATGAGGGTGTCAATGAGGACGAGGGTGAGGGTGTCGATGAGGATGAGGATGAGGGTGTTGATGATGGTGAGGATGAGGCTGATGAACAATGATGATGAGGATAAGGATGATGATGACGATGAGGATGATGATGATGATGATGACGATGATGATGACGATGATGATGATGACCATGATGATGAGGATGAGGATGAGGGTGATGATGATGATGATGATGATGATGATGACCATGATCATGAGGATGAGGATGAGGATGAGGGTGATGATGATGATGAGGATGAGGATGAGGATTATGATGATGATGATGATGATAATGAGGATGTTGATGATGTTGAGAATGAGGGTGTCTATGAAGACGATGAGGATGCTGATGATGATGATGATGATGATGATGACAACGATGAGGATGCTGATGATGATGAGGATGAGGGTGACGATGAAGATGATGGTGAACAATGATGGTGATGATGAGGAGGATGATGACTATGATGATGATGATGAGGATGAGGGTGATGATGATGATGATGATGATGACCATGATGATGATGATGAGGATGAGGGTGATGATGATGATGAGGATGAGGATGAGTTTTATGATGATGAGGAGCAGGAGGAGGAGGAGCATGCTGATGATGTTGAGGATGAGGATGAGGGTGATGAACGATGATGATTAGGATCGAGGTTGATGATGCTGAGGATGAGGGTGATGATGATGATGAGGATGAGGGTGACGATGAAGATGATGATGAGGATGATGGTGATGATGAGGAGGATGATGAATATGATGATGAGGATGAGGATGAGGGTGTCTATGAAGATGATGATGATGGTGAGGATGAGGGTGATGAACGATGCTAATGAGGGTGATGATGATGATGAGGATGAGGGTGACGATGAAGATGACGATGAGGATGATGGTGATGAGGAGGAGGATGATGACTATGATGATGAGGAGGAGGATGAAGGTGATGATGACGAGGAGGAGGATGGTGATGATGACCATGATGATGATGATGATGACCATGAGGATGAGGGTGATGATGATGATGACCATGATGATGATGAGGAGGAGGACGAGGAGGAGGAGGAGGAGGATGAGGGTGATGATGAGGAGGAGGAGGATAAGGGTGATGAGGAGGAGGATGATGACCATGATGAAGTTGATGTGGATGAGGGTGATGATGATGATGATGAGGATGAGAATGAGGATGATGATGATGGTGATGAGGATGATGATGATGATTATGATGATGATGATGATGATGATGATGATGATGACAATGATGACCATGATGATGAGGATGAGGGTGATGATGAGGAAGAGGAGGATGAGGGTGATGATGATGATGAGGTTGACGATGATGATGATGACCATGATGAAGCTGATGAGGATGAGGGTAATGAGGAGGAGGAGGAGGAGGAAGATGAGGGTGATGATGATGATGATGAGGATGAGGGTGATGATGATGATGAGGTTGACGATGATGATGAGGTTGATGAGGATGAGGATGCTGACGGTGATGATGATGATGATGATGATGATGACCATGATGAAGCTGATGAGGATGAGGGTGATGATGATGATGATGATGATGATGATGATGAAAATGAGGATGATGGTGATGAGGATGAGGGTGATGATGATTATGGTGATGATGATGATGATGATGATGATGATGACCATGATGATGATGATTAGGATGAGGGTGATGATGATGATGATGAGGATGAGGGTGATGATGATGATGATGAGGATGAGGGTGATGATGATGATGAGGTTGACAATGATGATGATGAGGATGAGGATGAGGATGATGATGGTGATTATGATGATGATGACAATGATGACCATGATGAAGCTAATGAGGATGAGGGTGATGAGGATGAGGGTGATGATGATGATGATGACGATGAGGATGATGAGGATGAGGATGAGGATGAGGATGAGGGTGATGATGATGATGATGATGATGACCATGACGATGCTGATGACGATGAGGGTGATGATGATGAGGATGAGGATGAGGATGAGGGTGATGATGATGATGATGATGATGACGATGATGACCATGATGATGCTAATGAGGATGACGGTGATGATGATGATGATGATGATGATGATGAGGATGATGATGATGATGATGAGGAGGAGGAGGATGATGACCATGATGATGCTAATGAGGATAAAGGTCATGATGATGAGGAGGATGAGGATGACGGTGATGATGATGATGAGGATGAGGGTGACGATGAAGCTAATGAGGATGAGGGTGATGATGGTGATGATGAAGCTGATGAGGGTGATGGTGATGACAATGATGATGAACAATGATGATGATGAGGAGGACGAGGAGGATTATCACTATATGATGATGATGATGAGGATGAGGATGAGGGTGATGATGATGATGATGAGGATGAGGGTGGTGATGATGATGAGGATGAGGGTGATGATGATGATGATGAGGATGAGGGTGGTGATGATGATGAGGATGAGGGTGATGAACAATGATGTGTTAGGACAAAAACAAATTAGTTAAAATTTACCTATAGCACCATTAGAATTTACATAGTTCAATTATGCTAGCAACATTAGAGAACTTCCATGAAGTAATCTATAGTGGGAACCCACCACCCATACAACTTCGAAGTAGCTAGTGACATTGTGAATCTAGAAGCCATGCCACATAAATTAGCTCTGAACATAAATCTATATATTGCATTTGCGTTATAGCATATTGATATCGCATATGCGATATGAATAAGCTATATCGCATATGCATTATAGCTTATTCATATCGCATATGTGATATGAATAAGCTATAACGCATATGCATTATTTTAAAATTTAAATAATTCGCGGGATTAAGGTTTGGCATTAGGTTTGGAAGCGGCTTCGGAATACCAAACCTATTTGCTAGGACAAATCAACCAGGGCTATTGCTTGTCTTTTAGAACTCTATCAATATGCTCAGTTTAGATGGCATGTTTTGATATGACATACACAATATTTTTTAATGAAAATGTAGGATATTGTAGAGTACAAAATGATGATTCTGAATATGTAATTTTTTCCTTCAAAACTATGTTTTATTTATTTATAATTATTTTTCTAAATGACAGACGTCAGTTTTGAAAATACATACATCAATTGTTTGTTATATGACTTTCGATTTCCATCACCATTTCCCAAAAAATCTTTATGGTGCACTAGACGAGATCAAGCTCTACAATCTTATATTAAGAAATCAAGGATTTCATTAATTTTTTCCCCTAAAGTGTTGCACCCGCACATAAGGTTTTAATTTCAAGCTTTTCTGAATTCAATAATTAATAATAAAAAAAATAATTCATGAAAAATTCTGAATAAATAGTGTTACACTAGGCCCATATGTCCTTTATATGTTTGCAAGATTTTATCCCAAATGGACATCATTTACCTCATATATTGCTGCACCCGCACAAACATATATGTTAAGATGTGCTGAAAATTTGAAAACCCACTTTCACGGAAACTAATTTTATAATCATTTACACACATTTTCTCTGCATAAATGCTATATATTATTAAAGCTGATTCAATTACCTATCTTTTCTATTTTTACTTCATCTTCAAATAAGTTAGGGAAGTACCCCTAATTGTCACCTAAAGTCAAAGTTTCCCATTTATTCCAGTATTATGTGGCATCTAAAGTGTCTTTAAAGGAGTCCATGATTGTGCATTAGCCCACAAGTCTCCCAAGCTTCCGCTAAAACATGAACACAAGGAGAGATGTGAGGTTTGTAATCCATCGAGACCTAAAAACTGCAGCCATGCTAGGCTTTTCCCCTCTCGTACCTAGCTCACCTTGGTGTTCCTCTCTGCTGCAACATGGAGACCAACTTGAGCCCATCCTGCCTGAAATATACAAGATGGGGAGCGCTTCTTCTTGCAATACACCGAGAGAACACATACACAGAGACACAGAGAACCTCCAGACGTGCAAGGAGCCAAACAATGCTCCAAGCCAGGCCATAAATCACAATGGCGTTCAAAACTATACTCCTATTAGTTGAGGTACCTATGTGCAATAACTTTCGTTGCAGGGCCATGAGAGCTTCTATGAGGACGAACCTTCGCCAGCCTGAGTCGCATGAGCCGAAGTGATAGTTGGAGTGTGTCTCACGCTCAAAGGGCTTAGAATGTTCTAGAGGGTCGAGCTGTCGCGGTAGGTGTTAATGATAGGCTCATGTTGATCGCCACATGTTCTTTACGATGGCCGGGGGGAGGAACAACGATCGCCGAAATTATCACCCGCAACCAGGAGGGTCCTACTCATGTTGATATATTTATTTTTTATTATTTTTTAAATATTTTTTAAAATGAAATCAATCAAATTAAATATAATGACAATGACAAATACCAAATGAACTTATCCAACATAAAATTCACTTTTAAAACATCACTAAAGTCAACAAACTACTTAATATTTATAGATGTTATACATCTAGGATATAAGTCAATAAAGCATTTCCAAATATCAATATAATTGAGTTATTAGAAACTCAAATAGCTAGTAAAAAATGCATCGAACCAAGATGTTATTTTGTAAGAATTAAAACTTATCATTGCATTTAATGTTATTTGAGAATCAAATATGGTCAATTTAATGTTTTGCGGATTAAATGATGTTGATGACTTTAAGAAGGATATTATTTGGTTTGCTTTAAAATTTTATTCCTATGTTTAAAAAGCTTCAGGAGAAGTTCTCCTAACTCATTATATACAATTAACGTTTTGAGGATTACAACATACCTAATACATTTTATTGAACATGGAGAAGTATTTTGTATACATCTCACATCATATGTATTTCATTCACACTTTTTTTTACTTGAAACTATTAAATTGCCACCATTTATTTACATTTTGTATTAGCTTAGTATTTTCCTACCAATTAAAATACTAGTATACTATCTATAGTGACAAATGTATATTCAACATTCTTTTATACATTATTCATTTATAACTAAGCATGAAACTTCAATAGAACTTATGTGGTTATCATATTTAAAAATCTAAAAAAATATCTACAAAATGGAAATGATATCTACACTTAACATATAAGGATTTAGATTAACCAATATATACCTTATGATGAACTATTTTCAACACTATCTTGAAGAGACATAAGCAAAAATAGGGATAAGACTTAGCCTAGTTGGTTGACATTTTTTTAAAGAATGATAATATAGTTTTTAAGTTAGAGGCAAAAAAATAAAATGTAGATATTAAATTATTTATAAAAGGTTTAATAAAAAAGTTTAATAATTAATTAAAATTAAATTAAAAAATATCAAAATTCTAATTTTCAACTTTTCACTTTAATTTTTTTTGTTACAAGATAAATTTTATTTTTTTTATAAAATAAATTTCAAATCATAAATGACATTTTTTTTAATATAAATTTATAAAATAAATTTCAAAGCATAAATGAAATTTTTAATTTTTTTTATATAAGATCAATTTTATTTTTTATATAAGATAAAATTTGAAGTATAGATGACATTTTTTTATTAGATAATTTTTTTTTTCAATACCTTTACCATCTATGCTTTTAAATCTATAACGAGAATGACACAAATGTAATATCCAGATTGATTCTATGGGAGTTATCCAATATTAAAATAGAATGAGACAAGTTTACTATCCAGATTGTCTTTATGGGTGTCTTCCAAAATTAATAATTAATAATTTCAAAAAAATAAAAAATAGCTTAATTAACATGTGATAAGTTAGTTGTAAAAATTAAAATTAATCTTCAACTCTTAGATTATTAGATACAACTACTAACTTAACTCCATGTATTATTAGATAGAACTATTAACTTAACTCCAATAATTATAGAACTGTTAGGTTAAATTCAACTCTAATCATAGTTATATTTGATAACTGTTAACCAATAATTCTACAATTATTAGCTTAACTTCAACTCTAATCATGTAACTCAACAAAAATAAGATTATCAATATGTCAAATAAACCTATTTCAAATATATTAAATTTAGTAATATTTTGTTGCTCTTTAGTTTTCTAATTTACATGATAAACTTTAAGTCATATGTGACATTTTCTATGTTTTCCTATTTTTAGATAAACTTTAATTTTTACTTGAGCTTCAGTATCAATTGTTAAGTAAACACGATGATTATGAAATGTAAAAATTTAGCATACATATACATGTCCCCAAAATGTAAATATTTAGCATTCATATACATGCCCCATCCTGACACATGTTTTTTTAAGAAGCAGCATCCCAAGCACTCTAAGAGAAATGTAAGAGATAATGGCAATCCATCGGAGACTTAGAAAAACTTTTCAATTACTTTGTCAAAACATACAGCACGATGGGGCTGGCCTAACTCATGCGAGCAAAAGATTTCTTGAGAGTGATGCAGATTGAAGCATGCTAATGGATGACTGTGGGATGTCTAAGAGTGAGAACACCATTATTGTGAGATGTCACAAAAATTAATCTACAGGTATTAAGGAAATCCTTGGTTGTAGGTAAAAGCAATGCATCTAGCTGTTGAATATAATATACATAAAGATGAGAGATACATTCTGAGCTTTCCCTTCCCTTCATGAGCTCTCACTCTATTGAATCAAGTTCTTTGGAAGGTTACTCTGCAAGGTAGTTAAATAATTTTCTCGTATATCAAATAAAAAGCAAAATGGTTTTTCCAACCCAGCAAGGCCCATAAATTTTGATAAAAAAATGCCTCCAAATTAACAATTACATTAAAATTTAATACATCTATTCATCCTTGCTAGCGTTCGTCTCAATTCTGCAAATTGTTTATTTCTGCAAACTTGCAATATTCGCAATATGGACTGTTGCATGGGACTTTATGATAACTCAATATTCGCATTATGGACTGTTGTGTTGGGTTTGAAAGATGTGATCGAGGTAAAACACTTGGAAGAAATTGAGGTAAAACTCTTGCATTAGCATGAGCATCAACATCAGAAGGAAGAAGTTGACGCTGAGGCTGATAAAGAGATTGAGGTAAAACACTTGTAGGATGACGCTGAGGATAAGGCTGATGACGCTGAGGCTCAGGCTCAGGCTCAAGCTGAGGCTCAGGCTGAGGCTGAGGTTGAATTTCTAGCTTTCTAATAAATGCTTTCATCATCAACATATCAACATCATCCCACTCATAGACATCTGGTTGCATGTTCATGCTGTTTGCTTCAGTTGGAAAACCTTGGACGTTATTGGATGCCCACACATATGGTTTTACATGACAATCTAAAGCATTTGTGTATGTTGTGGATCCATATGAAGTGCTTTGTAGGTGTCCTGGTTTCCACCCCGGTATAAATTGAATTTGATTATAGTTATTTTGTTGGTACTGAGTTCCTGCAAAATGAGATTGAATGTTGTACCTGCTCATTTTCATGAAAAAGGAAATAGTTTCAGTCAGATTAAGTTTACATAAGTTTGGTAGCAGATAGCTTACAATAATTTCAAAATATTTACATAAGTTTGGTAGCAAATAGCTTACAATTGACGTTGAATTATGGCATCATCTGCATGTTTGGCTTTTATCAAGTTGCGAGCATTCTCTACCTTCTCAACTTTCTTCTCTGCATTTAGAGTTAGTGTGGTGAGGTCAATATTAAGAATCTAGAATCTAACTATTATAAGAATCTAGAATAGATGATGGAGAAAATTTAAATATTATAATTAAAAAAAATTGACTCTTATATCCCTTCGGGGGTTTAACATAGACAACTAAAACTAGTCTGGGTAGACACGTTGACCAGTAGGTCTTCTAGTCTGGGAGTCTCTCGGGTTGTTCTGTTCATTAGGGTCACGGACTGCATTACGAGTGACTCCACAACTGAATGAAAAGTTCAGAGTCAGGTCTATAGCAGTTTAATATTTAGTTATTTCTGAGCACTGCACTATCATGGCTTTCCTAGCATTTTGGAATACAAAAAAAAAAAAAACTTTAGTTTTATGAGTCTTAGTTATCAAGTTCGGTTAACATAAGGTTTAAGGGTCAAATCTCTAGGTGGCTATGCAGAGGCCTCACTTGATGTTCCCTCCTATTTAAGTCTCATAAACAGAGTCAAATCTCTAGGTGGCTATGCAGAGGCCTCACTTGATGTTCCCTCCTAGTTAAGTCTCATAAACAGACTCAGACTCTGTACCATCCTTCAAAAAAATAAAAAATACCCGAGGATTTCTCCAGATAATCCATCATTAAAAAAAAAATCCTATTTTTCATAACTTTCCTAGCCTTTTTGGAAAAAAAAAAAAAAATTGCTGCAAGTGGCTTTCCTATCGTTTTGGAACAAAAAATAAATAAAAATAAAAATTTGTTGCGGACATAGTTTTACCTTTGGCATGGTTGTTCATATGTCCACTAAGAGCTTGTGGTTTGTTAAATGCAGTATGACAAAACCTGCACCGGTAGGGTGCTAGAGTGAGAGCTTCTTCCTTCATAGGCTGCTTTCCTTTCTCTGCATATAAGTTTGAAAAAGGTTTAAAATAGCCCACAACATATTATAAACTTAAAAATCTATTTCTCATTAAAAAACAATTAACCATGAGAACCGGGCATATTTTAAAAAACTGCAACATATCATAAACTTAAAAATCTATTTCCCATTAAAAACAATTAACCATGAGAACCAGGCACATTTAAAAAAACTGTTTCCCTCACCACTAGCCGTAAGCATTTTTTTACTAAAAAAGAAAGACTCCGTCGGTTATCAACTATGTTCTTCACCCACCATAACTTACTATAGAAATTCAAACATACCTTTGTTTTTCATGATGGTTGTGATGTTCTGCGAGGTTTGGAAGATGGATGTATTGTTATTAGAGATATCAAACCCCTTTTATAATGAGAGACTTTTAAACATTATATTTTAATGTAACCTTTAACTCTTGTTTACCTTCCAATTTCCCCTAGTTCTCTTAGTTAACGTTAAGCATGTAAGCAAACTATCTTCTCTAACAAAGGCTTAATTAGTTAACCGTGCAAGCATGTAGGAAACACTTAGTTCGAATGAAAGTGTCAGTTCAAATTTGATTCTACTTTTCAAATTTAGCTAAGCATGCAAGCAAACCATCTGCTGTAAGAGGTTTAGTTTAGTTAAATTTAACCATGCAAGCAAACCATCTAGTGTAAAAAAAGGCTTACTTAGCTAACCATGCAAATATGTGGGAAACCCTCAGTAAGAAAACCATCTAGTGTAAAAAAAGGCTTACTTAGTTAACCATGCAAGCATGTGGGAAACACTCAGTTAAAAAACCTTTGTTCAAATTCAGCCTTATTTTTCAAATTTAGTTAAGCTAAAGACAATGAAATAGATTAAGTAATAAACTAAATAAAAAATTAAATAATATCATATTTTATTTACATACATATACTATGACTTTCATAAAATTTAATGGTAATTAATAAGATAACAATAACAATAACAATAAAATAATTTATTTTAATTTTTCGTAATACTATATTTTATTTCAGTTAGCTTAATGTAAGAAGAGAGCTACTATTTAACTTTTAGATTTATGTATGATTTTATTCTCTAATACACGGGAATTGTGCTGAGCTTTTTGGCCAAGCATTTGTACAATTTTTAATTTTTTATTTACCATTATTTTAGTTTTAGTGGATTGTATGTTATTCTGGAAACCCTTTATTTAACCTTTGATTGTATGTTATTCTGGATACCCTTTATTTAATACATCTTTTCAAATGCAATTATGCTTTTCTGGAAATCCTTTATTAATGTAGGATTGTTTTACAAGGCGTCTCTATTCCCAAACCATGCCCAAACATCCTCAAGTTTTTATGGATTTTTTTATTGAATGAATTGGTATTTAGGGCCATTGTCATTGAATGAATTGGTATAGATAGTTAGCATGTCATTGATATTGCTCAAATTTATTCTATATTAGCATGTTATTGTCTCTTCTTAAATTTACCAACTGCATTAATTTTTAGTATGGTAAGCATTGGTTTTGATATTGGGCCGTCAAATAAACAAAACCTCTCTCAACCATTTGCTCTACCAAAATTTACACATAAAAAAATATAATAACTCACTTTGAATTTGGTAAATAGTTAGCATGTCATTGACATTGCTAAAATTTATTTAAAAATGAATAACTATTCAAATCCAAAAACTGAAGAATGTATCAAGCACCATACACCATGATCAACTGACCATCAATAGACGATAGGAACGACCCACAATTACCGATGGGATGCACTTTGTGTTGGAGTATCGGTGTAACGTCCCCGACCCTCCGACCGGCGAAGAGGACGCTACCATCACATTAACCATCCGAGCAAAAACGCTGCCATGAACATGAACATACATAAAACCGAAATGCTTGAACATAAAACATGCTAAGATGCATAATCATTCACATACACAGCGGAAGAAAAAATACATTCATTCAGGAATTCAACATGTTCATCATCTTTCATTAAACATCAAATATGCTTGTGGAAGTAAAATAGACAAGATTGCTTATCTTATAAAGAACTTGTCCCGCAACCAGCTACGTCGCTGCAAAATTCCACCCAACCACAGGCCATCGTGCTCCTTAATCTCTCAACAACATTGCCACCCCCGAGTTGGGCATGATTCCCCAAAGAATAAGGAATAAGTAGGCTTACACATAGCCAAGGATACACAAAACACAGCCAAACCAACACAGTTGGGTTTATCAGGCCATCAAGGAGCTGGGAAAAGCTAAATGCTAAGCTCGTGAGCTCATTGAAGAGCTAAGGAAACCTACACCAGAACTAGCTTGACTTCTAGGACACCCACGCACACCCAACACAAGGAAATCAATCCATTCTCTGCTACACAGTCCCTCAGACCCTGACTTCCCTTCGAGTCCTATTCAGGGATTGTGGAGAATAAATTCAGCCCTCTAGCTCTACCTGTGTGGCTCCCAATCACACCAGGTTTATCAAGCAAACCATGCCTTCATTCCCACTCCAACATAATCCAAGACCAACCACTGCATACACGCAGCAAACAAGCAATTCACAGCTCTGATTGGGGAATTTGACTCCTGGGTCGTTCTTAGCCCTATCGTGGCCAAAATGACTCAATCGAGATCCACAACAACCCACAAAATTAAACGAACCCACAACACACAAAATCGTGGGGAAAACAATAGCTCGATATCAACATTGAAGCAACGGGAATACACAGCCCAAACGCAAATGCAATATTCACAAGGAAATCATGAAGGGACCCGCATCACCATTCCCACAACTATGGAATTTGCACACATAGAAATCATGAACGATCATTCACATGAACAAAATCGTGGATGACAGAAACGGCTTCTCCAGCTCTCTGCATGAGGAAAAATGATGGAGAAAATCCTGGGCGTGAGGATGAGAAGAACTACCGTCCCTATGTGAGGATGAGCAATTCCAACTTGTGCATGAGGATGAAGAGAGAACATCCCTATGTGACGGTGGGCAAAAACAATCCAAACCAAAAAACGGTTGCACTGGTTTTCCCTGCCCACGTGAAGATGGAGAGTCTACTAGTGGAGTGGGTGTGTGGGCAAGGACTAATAGTCCTACCACCCACCACTTCCCAGCAATAACTGCCCTCAACTAACATAAGCAGTTTTAAATGGGTGGTTGACACATGACTTTTTCCCCATTGGTTCAAGGTTTAACAACACCCCCCTCCTTATCCTTGGGAAAATCATGCCTTTTCATTATGGTTACATTGACATAGTTGGTTGGGGTTTAATTTAATTAAAGATGTATATTTACATGATGCTAAAACTAATATGTGTTGTATATCACGATATACCATCGGCAACTATTTCAATCGTCGAACATAACACAACCAAATCGATGGTGGGGATTTTGCCTTTAGCTCCGCACCATGATTAATTACAATATATATATCATATACCTTTAATGCAAACGGGGTCAAAACCGGGGTGTTTCATTTCCCTCCCCCTTCAATAGCACTGTCCTCAGTGCTTTACAAAATTTGAACAAAAATGCTACACTGGTACTACCTCAGTGTTCCGCAGAATTGAACAAAAATGGATGTGCCAATTGCGTAGCATCCTCTAGCTCCCACATAGCCTCTTCAGGCCTGTAGTGCTCCCATTGCACCTTAACCTGCCCTATGGCTTGGTTCTGGAGCATTGTGACCTTCCTGTCGAGGATGCGCATTAGATTGATTTGGAACTCTCCCTCGGGTTCCACCTGAATCACATCCCAATTAATCACATGGTTAGGATCATGTACCTATTTCTTAAGCAAAGAAACATGAAAAACATTATGAGCTCTAGTGCTAGCAGGCAATGTGATTCTATATGCAACTGGCCCTATTCTTTCAAGCACTTCAAACGGCCCACATTGGTGACAACTTGGAACAACTTCCAAGATTCAAGGAACTCTTCTTTTCCCTCACTCTAAGGTAAACATGATCCCAAACACTGAAATCCCTATTCACCCTATGCTTATCTGCATAGATTTTCTATATGTCCTGTGCTGCTTTCAGATTTTGCCTGATCTTTACAACCTCCTGCTCCATCTCCTTGAGCAATTCCGGACCAGGAACAACCCTGTTCAGTGGATTATCCCAAGTCACTGGTGTCCTACACCTTCTTCTGTACAAAGCTTCATACAGACTCATCCCCAAGGATGCTTGTTGTCCATTGTTATAAGAAAACTCTACCAAGTGTAAATAGTCTTCCCACTTGGTTGGTTTGTCCATCACGTACATGCAAAGCATATCTTCAAGCACCTGATTAACTCTCTCTGTCTGCCCATATCTCTGAGGATGGTATGCAGTGCTGAAGTTTAGCTTTGTACCCAAATCTGCAAACAACCCCTTCCAAAAATTGGAAGTGAACTTGACATCTCGGTCAGAGACTATTGTTTTCGGCAATCCATGCAATTTGAAAATATCCTTCATGAATATCTTTGCAATATAATTAGTATTATGTGTAGACTTCACCGGTATAAAATGTGCTACCTTAGTCAGCTTATCTACCACAACCATGATGGAATCATGTTGTCTCCAAGTCATCGACAATCCTGTAATAAAATCCATGAAAATAACTTCCTATTTCCATTCTGGAACTGGAAAAGGCTACAACAAGCATGCTGGGTGTTGATGCTCAACCTTTACCTGCTGACACTTCATGCACCTTGAAATGTATTCAGCCATATCCTTTTTCATTCCAAGCCAAAAGTACTACTTTTTGGCTGTAGCAATTGTCTTCTGGTATCCTGGGTGACCAAAATACAGAGCTTGATGGATTTCATCCATAAAAACCCTCCTCAAATCTGCTACATTTGAAATATAAATTCTTCCCTTATGAGTAAGAAGTCCATCTTCTTCCAATTTATATCCCTCATACCTCTTCTCAAGACTTTGCTGCTGCAATTTTTCTATCACTAGCTCATACAATTCATCTCCAACAATATGATTAACAATCTGCTGCCTCAAATCTGATTGGCAAATACTAAGAGCTGCCACATGCATTTCTTGCATCTTCCTGCTGAGTGCATCAGCTACCTTATTCTCTTTTCCCTGGTCAAATAGATACTTCAGACCACAATGGTCTATCCTGAGCTCAAATCTTCTACCCATCAAGTAATTCCTCCACATCTTGAGGGCATGTACTATGGCTGCAAGCTCTAGATCATGAGTAGCATAGTTCTTCTCATGCTCCTTCAGCTTTCTCAACTCATAACATATCGCGTGGTTGTCTTGCATAAGGACTCCTCCAAGCCCTTGTCCGCATGCATTGGTACACACCACAAAATCTTTTTCTGGATCTCCAACTTTCAATACTGGTGCACTGGTGAGAAAACTCTTCAACTGCTGGAAGCTTTCTTCACACCTCGATGTCCATTCAAACTTTATCCCCTTCTTTTGCAAAGAAGTGATGGCATGAGAAACTCTAGAGAATCCTTCAATGAATCTCCTGTAGTATCCTGCAAGTCCCATAAAATATTTTACATCTGTCACATTTCTTAGAGTAGGCCAATTCATAATGGCCTTAATCTTTTCAAGGTCCACAAATATACCCTCCTCCGAGATAATGTGACCCAAATACTGAATTCTATCTCTATAGAAGTCACACTTACTTGGTTTTACATACAGCTAATGCTTCCTGAGCAATCACAATGTCAATTTCAAATGCTCTTCATGTCCCTCCTCATTCTTAGAATAAACAAGAATTTCATCAAGGAAAACTAGAATGAACTTGTCCATATACCTGCTGAAGACACTGTTCATAAGGCACATAAATGTAGCTGGTGCATTTGTGAGACCAAATGGTACCACTACAAACTCATAATGTCCATACCTTGTTCTGAAGGTTGTCTTATGAATGTCTTCATCCTTGATTCTCACCTAATGATAACTAGACCTCAAGTAAATCTTGGAAAATACCTTTGCTTCTCTCATTTGATCAAATAGTTCATCAATCCTAGGAAAAGGGTATTTATTCTTCACAGTAACCTTGTTCAACTATCTCTAATCAATACACAACATGAGTGTACCATCTTTCTTCTTTACAAACAGAACAGGTTCTCCCCAAGGACACACACTCGACCGGATATACTTCTTTTCCAACAACTCCTGCAGTTGCATATTCAGTTCTAGCATCTCTGGTGTACTCATCCTATAGGGTCTCTTGGACACTGGTGCTACTCTTATCACAAGTTCAATTGTGAAATCAATGTCCCTCTTTGGAGGAAGTCCTAGAATCTCATCAGGAAACACATCCCTGAATTCCTGTAACACTTGATAGTCCTCCAACCTAGGAGTTTCATCCTCTGGTGCCTCCAATATATGAGCTGCATTCAACTAGCAACCTTTCCTATAGAACTTCTTCAACTGCATTGCTGAAACCTGCCTTACTGAAATCACCTTTGGAATACCTTTCACAACTACTGGGTTCCCTTCTTTATCCATGCATTTGAAAGTCTTGTTATAACAGTCAAGCTTTACCCTTGGAGCTTCTAACCAATCCATTCCAATAAGAACATCATAGGAACCAAGTGGTAGAACATTCAGATCTACACAAGTGATCAATCCATTCATAACCAATGGACATTTCTCTACCACTTCACTAACGTTTCTCTTAGTTCTAGTGACTAGTTGAACTAACCAAGATTTTCAATGCTTTACTTTCTTAAAAGCACACATCTCCACTACTCTAGGAGTAATGTAACTGTGAGTAGAACCAGGGTCAATCAAAATAGAAACAGATTGCTCAACAATCTTACCTGTAACTACAACCATAGTTGACTGGTGATCTTCCCGACGGTCCTCCAGTGCTGCATAAATCCTAGGGACTTCCCTTACTACTTGACCCACTGTTTCTGCTTCTTGAATGTTGTAAGCTATCCTTACACTCTCATTCTTGAATGGAAAATTTCTGGGCATGTGGGGTCCTCCACATTTCCAACATTGAAGTGGTCCTCTATTCTGTTGTGGATCTTTAGGCTTTTCTCCTGTCGCTCCAACTGGCTTACTCGCAGCTTGGGATGGTTGTTTCTACTGATTCCTGAAGTTAGAAGGTTTGAAACGTTTATTTCTTTGGTCAAACTTCTCATTCTTCTTGTCCTTCCATGCCTTATGGTAATTCGGTTTACCTTTGCTTTGCTCATAGCAATACTTAGCCTTCCTTATTGCTTCTTCAAGAGTTCTTGGTTCATAAAACTCAATTCTATCTTTGTAAGACTGAGGCAATCCAGTCAGAAGACGCTGGGCCTTCACTTTTGTAATGTCCCCGGTTTCAACCCCGTTTGCATGATGTATATATTGTAATTAATCGTGGTGAGGAGCTCAATGAAAAAGCCCCACCATCGATTTTGTTGTGTATGTTTCAGCAATGGGGATAGTTGTCGATGGTTTATCGTGCTATCCGGCACATTTTAATGTGGCATCATGTAAACCTGCACATCAATTAAAATAAACCCCGACCAACTACGACAATGCAACGTTGAATGAAAAGGGCATGTTTCCAAAGGATAAGGGGTGGGGTATGTCAAACCTTGGTTATGGGAAAAACCCATGTTTTGTCACCTTGTGTGTTTGTGACCTTTTCCTTGTTTTGAATTGCCTTGTCTCACCCAATCTCTTCAATGTCTTGTTTTGGGTAGTTGGGGGAGTTATTACTGAAGTGGTGGTAGTTGTGGCAGGCTGTCAGCCTTACCCACTTTCCCACTCAACCCACGTTTGCCATTCTTCTCCCTCATGCACTCTTCCTTGGGCTATTCATCACTCACGCAGGTTCCCACTCTCCAATTTCGTGGCCTCACGTTTTGCTACTCACCTCTACCCACGATTTTGGTCTGTTGGCTCCTCACGCACAGGCTCTGGGCGATTTTGGTCTCACACAGGCATTTTTATTCTTCTTCACGAGTTGCTAAACGCTCATGCACTTGCAATTCATGTCCTCCCGACTGCTGTGCATTCTCACGCAGAGAATTTCCCTCCCGTTCTCATTTTCGTGCATAGGAACTTCCTGGGTTTTACCCATGTCGTTTTCCTCTACGGATTGGTGAATGGTGTGGCTGAATCCTTTCCCCATGTGTTGAATTGTGGGTTCTGTGTTGATTATTACCCACGCCCAGGCTGGGGGTCTGTAAATTTGTATCCATTGTGGTCTGTGTTGAATTCCCATGGCTATGCTGGGAGTGCTGTTGATTATCCGCTGGGGTCTGTGATTTGTGTTATTGTTCATTGTGTGTTTGGGCTGCTGAAGTACCTTGTTTGGGTTGCAGCTGGGTTGTTTTGGCCACGTTAGGGCCAAAACCAGCTCTGAGCTGCCTTGTAGGCTAGAGTGGTGTCTCACCCTTTTTTTGGGACTGTTACCGGTTGTTATGCTTTCTTCACAGGGCTGTGAAGGGTAGTGTTGCTGCGGTATGCAGTGGTTGGTCTCCAGACCATGCTGGCTTGGCTTGTCTGTTGAAATCCTGTGAAACCCAGCTGCGTTGGTTGCTGTTTGTGCCCCTTGGCTATGTATAAGCCTGCAATTGACCCTTATTCCGGAGGAATCATGCCCAGCTCGGGGGTGGCAGCGTTGCTGAGAGATTGATGAGCACGCTGGCCTATGGTTGGGTGGAACGTTGCAGCGACGTAGCTGGTTGCGAGTGAATTCTGAATCAAAAGATAAGTACTGCTGGTTACTTCATCTCTGTAATTGGTATTGATGTTAAATGAATTCCGTTGAATGCTGGAATGCTTATGTATGTTTGCTTCCGCTGTATGAATGAAGAGTTTTGCATTTGTGTATGCTTGTAAGTTTTAATTTCAGCATTTGATTTATGTTAATGTTCATGGGGCGGTTTGCCCAGTCTGTATTTGATGTTCGTCATGTCCTCTTCGCCGGTCAGAGGCATGGGGACGTGACAGAGTGGTATCAGAGCTCTGAGTTGCAGCAATGGGCCTCTATGGGCCAAGAATGTGTAGTGACAGAAGGTAGAATCACCTTCTCTGTTCAGCAGAGCAGCAACAAGTTCCAGAATTTTTGCCGAGTGTTGACAGTCAGGTCATCGGAGGTATCAGTGGAATGGACTTCCGTTGTGGCAGAAGGATTCGGCGTTTGACAGTCTGCAGTTGCGGCTGTGAAAAGGGTTAGACCGTCCGACCGTTGAGGAAAGGTTCACGGAATTAACCTCCGACCATTGCGGAAGAATTCCGGAAGTGCCGCCGTTGCGGATGGCAGAGTGATCCCACATCTGACTCGAGATCTGTCCGATCGCCGACGCCGTAGAAAGATTTAAAATTCGGATAAGTATGGAACGGTCGGGCCATTGGAGGAAGTGAACTTCCGCCGTTGCGGAAGGATTGGTAAAGTTTCTTGTCCGCCGTTGCGGATGGAGAAGTAATCCTGCGTCCGATGTGAGAGTCACCCGATTGCCGACGAAGAAGAAATTTTGGAAAATCGAAAATTTGGCTAAGTGTTGGAGAAATCGGAAGGGAGAGTTGTCCGACGCCCGATGTTACGAGAGTCAGCCGACATCCGACGTTGCAAGTGTCAAATCGGAAGAGCCGGCGAAGTAGGCGTTCGCCATTGCGGGCGAACTGATGAAGTTTTCCGTCCACTGTTGCGGAAGCCCAAATGGTTAAGTCTTCCGATGGGAGATTCCCCCAACCATCGACACGTCAAAAAGGGGTTAAGGCTCTAAGTTCGTTCACAAACTGGATGAATTGGCGAAATAAAATGTCCGCCGTTGCGGAAGCTAAAGACATCCGACTTCCGATCCAGGAGTCAGCCGACGCCTGATGTGGAAAGTTCGTCCAAGGAAGAGCGGACGTCGGAAGGATTGAAGCTTCCAAGCAGCCGCCGTTGCGGAAGGTTGGAACTTCCGGGTAGCCAACGTTGCAGAAGGTTAGAGCTTCCTGGGAGCCGATTCAGCGGACGTGATGATGGTTCCAGGAGCCGACGTTGCGGAAGAGGGAGAATGGTATAGGAGCCGATTCGGCGGAAGGAACAATGGTTCCGGGAGCCGATTTCAACTGTTTCTCAGTGAAATTTTGAGTTGTTTTCCAGTGAATTTCAGGGCTGGAAAATGAGAAAATGGCAGCGAGCTAAGCCCCCTTGACCCCTGTCATCCCAGTGAGACAGTCGTTCTTATGAGAAGAAAAATCCTGCGTTTTGGTCAAGAGTTCGAATCAGAGGGATTTCACAAAGGACAAAGGGGATGCCGAAAATGCAGCTGCCAAAATGGCTCTGAGATCATTAGAAGAATGTGAAAATTCTACTTTGCAGTAGTGTAATGAAAGTGCCAAGATTAGTGAAAGTCTTCATTCTTAGAAGTGGTGTGGTTTTCACATCCAAGGTCGGAATGACGCATGTGAATAGGCGTTGGAAAGCTTATCCAGCAAGGAACGAGGATAAGTGACCGGAATCTGAGCATGAAGCAATAGAGTGCTAAAGATGGACGCTGTTGTCAAAGGGACAAATCTGGACAGTTGCATGCCCAGGGGCAGCAAAGACTATGAAGTCAATCAGCTGCTGGGTGGAAAAGGGAGTTCCATGCAAGGATAAAAGGCTTGAAAAGGGAAGTTTTCCTTAAGACCCTGTCTTGCTGACTTTAACTACATTTCCTAAGTTTATGCTTGAAATACATGAGGATATGTATTGCATGCATAGGATATTGCGTGATTGGTAAGAATATTGGAATATATATATATGTATAATGAACCACTAATGATAATCATTGTTTTGATGTTGGCATTAGTGGACAAACCAACGATGACATGGACCTGGATGAATATGTTGCTGATGCTGATGAATAAGACCAGCAACCCTATGGAGAAGGGATAAGGCAACGAGTCTAGGATAAAAGTTGGTGAGAAAATTCTGCAATCTCCTGCAAGGACCAACCGAATTGGTCATGTCAAGGGTGTAAGTAAGACCCATGCAGGTAATAGTTTGCTTATGACAAATTCCATGGATTGGTCCAGGTAAGAGATCTCATACCAAGTGAATATTGGAATGTAGAAAGGTGTCATGCCTATATATGTTGATGACATTTATTATAATCATGCATCCTATATGAATTAGTCATGGTTAGGCCATGCACGGTATATTGGATGCAAGATAGCATGAATGGGTATGCATTAGAAGATTTTATGAATCTTGTTGTTATGCATTGAATGTATGCCTATGGAGGGTGTGAATGACTGATTGCATAAGTGTAGGTGCAATGTTGTGACGCATGGCATGAATGCATTGAGATGAATGCATGTGGTATGTGGACTAACTAATGGCTGAAATGATGAATTGATGACAATTCAGGAACCATTTCAAGGCTGTTATGAGTGCAGGATAGTCATGAGCAATTGGCTGCCAAAATTGCTCTCTTGAAAAGCAAGGTGGTATGAATGATACACTTGTGAAGTAAGGAGTATCTAAACCTTTCATGGCGTGAATGATATGATTATACCTTGCAATGTTAGCATGATAATGATTGCATAAACTAAATAAGCTTTGAGAACACTGATGCGACTAACCTTTGAAGTATTTGAATTTTATAAATTCTGAAAATGCTTCAGTGATGGTTGTAGCAATGAAATGTTATATGCATGTAGACTTACCAAGTGATTGGTTGATTGAAGCTTATGTTTCAGGTAGATTATTTCAAGACATGACAGTGAGAGGTAAGCTCCTGACCACTTCCAGCATCTACCTTGAGTATGCATGATAGGTTGTTAAAATTCGAATTGATCAGGATTTCGGGTTTAAAAGATTGCTAACAACCACTAGCCACTATTGGCTTGCATAAGCTTGTGTTTGGTTATCTGAGAGCTCATGTTTCAGGTAGATTATTTGGGGCACGACATTGAGAGGTAAGGCCCTGACCAATTCCAGAATCTACCATGTGAAAGAGCTTGATAGATTTGAATTATGAATTTCAAATTTAAGAAATTGTTGACAACTACTAGTCGTTATTGGCTTGCACAAGATTGTGTTTGGTTGGTTGAAATTCATGTTTCAGGTAGATTATTTGGGGCACGGCATTGAGAGGTAAGACCCTGACCAATGCTAGAATCTACTATTTATGAGAAGAAGTCTCATGGTTGTGAAAATTAGTTGGTACGGGTTGTTAAATTCGAACTGTGGATTTCGTATTTAAGAGGTACTAACGGCTACTAATCATTGTTGGCTTGTGTGAGATTGTGTCAGGAGGGACACATGGTAAGTGGGTATTCATGTTATGATAGTAAGCATAAAATTATAATGGGCATAGTAATGCTGCTTGCAAGAAACCCACAATTGAGCAAGTCAATTTATGTAGTAGATAGAATCGCAAATTCTTATTGAATTTGATTGCTAATGTCATTGCTTGGTTATGAAACGATCAATTGGATTGTGGTATCAGGTGATGATTAACTGTTTGGATATTTGATGAAGGTGTCAGGAGTACACACTGCAGGAAGATCATGTGTGATGACCTGCAAGAGCCAAACTACATGGGAAGGTTTTCCCTTGGAAATGGGTTTCGGGTGAAACACCATTGGACATTTTGAAAATGTCTCGTTTGCACTGCATGTTTGGTGATAACATGAGTAAGATGGTATGGATTATGTCAGCGAGACAGGTGTGAATATGAAACGTAAACAGGAAACAGAGATGGGGGCTTGGTTTGCTTAAACCTGGTGATTGGAAACCACAAAGACAGAGCTAGAGGGCTGACTTTCTTCTCCACAACCCCGGGATAGCACTGGAAAGGGGATGCAGGGCCTGAGGGACTGTGTAGCAGAGAAGGGACTGATTCCTTATGCTGGGTGTGTGTGGGTGTCTTAGAAGTCAGGCTAGTTCTGGTGTAGGTGTTCCTAGCTCTGCAACGAGCTCACCAGCTTAGCATTCAGTTTTTCCCAACTCCTTAACGGTGCCTAACAGATATAAAGGCCTACTACGATGGAAAATGGATAAGTGTTCTGTAACCATTGCTATGAATACGCATGTTTAATTATTAAATTCCATATGCAGAACATGTTTTGATTTATTTCCATGATGACTGATTGATTGATTATGCATAGGGCCTACATGGCACACACCGGGAATGGGTGCACACTTTTCCGATGTCGAGTCATGAAAGGGTTTTCAATATTGATTACACTCTGGGGAGTGGACGCACTCCTAGTGTCTCAATATTTGATAGTGAATGATATGAAATGTGATTATAGTTTTAGGGCAATGATGCTGATGAGTTTGCTTGTATTTCTTGTGTTGCTTGTGTTGACAGGCTAAAGGTAAAGGTAAATGGTTGATATAAGTGTATGTTGATATAAGTGTATGTTGGTATAAGTGTATGGTGATATAAGTGTATGTGTCATTGTTGACATAAGTGTATGATGGGCTGTGATATGCCTAAGGATCCATAGTAGATCCTAGACCTGGAAATGGTCATGATAAAGTTCCAAGCCCAGTTGACATGGTTTTGTACTAGCTGGACACTAATTATTCGATGTTGGGGAGAAGCCTGCGTGCTGACCTAACATCTGAGTCCATAGGTGATCCCAAGGCTTGCAAAGCGAAGCAAGATCCTATGGACGAATGAGGAAATGCACAATGCAGATGAGTATTGGGTTATTTTGCTTATGAATATACATGTGTATATGATTTGGATATGATGTTTTAAGCTCCTGTTCTAGAGATGAAAATTAATGAGAATAAACTAAACATGTGAATTTATTCAATGTTGGATATAGGTATCGCCGGAAGCGAGGACTATGAGAGCATCCTAGAGGTGCATGTGGACATGTGACTGTCCTAGAAAGCTCGAAATGAGCGGTAATGAAAAAGGTGCTAGTAGGACAGGGGAGTCCTAGCAGCCGAGACAAACCATGTGGAGAGACTCCATGGTTTAGAGGTCTGGAATAGACCAAAGACACTAAGTGTCATGACCAAGAAGGATTGGTCCAGCATTCACGATAAAGTGACAGAGGCTGAGAGCATGAAAGGCCACAGTGATGGTGTGGGTTCCAGGATGGAACATAACAAAGAGGGGAAAAACTCTTACTGCTCTCTCTCACCTTTTGATTATATGTATATATATGTTTATGCATGGTGAAAGCAAAGGGATTGTTAAATGCATGTATGATTGTGAATGAAATGTGTGTATTTGCTTAAGCAAATTTGTGAATGCTAGAATAGTTAATTCCCTGTCCAAGAATGGACATGAATGAGCTCATGTGCCTATTGGGGGAAGGCATGAAAGATATGAAAGCCTCATTGATGAGACTTGGACTGTCATGCCAAATTGGGTAATTAACTAACTGATTTTGATATCTATATTATGCTTGGTCTGATAGAATTTCAATGGTGCATTCCACAGGTGAGAAAAGTGAAACCAGGTGGTGCACGTTGATTATGGCAGCAGATCAAAATTTGTTGGACTTAGCTGGAAGTCTCCTTCAAGTGCTTGCCAAGACCCAAGAGAACCTTGGGGAGATGCTCAAGATACAGAGATGGCAGAGTGAAATGAATCACCAGATTTTGCAAGACTCTATTGGTTTGCAAAGGGAGGTGAAAAGCCTCCTGGGAGCAATCGGCAAAGGAAAGGAAGGTAGATCAGCGATGGGACATTTGTCCAGGCGACCCGATAAGAAACGGTCCAGGCATGACGACTCAAAGGAAATTGAGCAGGTAAAGATGAAGCATCCAGTGAGATGCTGGAGATGTGGAGGACATCATTTACGCCAGGACTATCCAATAAGGGAACATGATGAGGGCAATAGCCGCAAAGTCCCTAAACTTCGGGATCAGCAAGAAGCTAAGAACCAGCAGGAAAAGTCCAAGGAAGCCGAGAGGCTTGGTCTTGAACGTTCAAAGTAGATGATTGAACGTGGGACAGATCTGCAAAATTTTGAAATTTTGATGTGCAATTGTATATGTATTGTATATATGTAATGGAACACCGAGGACGGTGTTATTCCAAGGGGGAGGGGAATGTAATGTCCCCGATTTCAACCCCGTTTGCATGATGTATATATTGTAATTAATCGTGGTGAGGAGCTCAAGGCAAAAGCCCCACCATCGATTTTGTTGTGTATGTTTCGGCAATGGGGATAGTCGCCGATGGTTTATCGTGCTATCCGGCACAATTTAATGTGGCATCATGTAAACCTGCACATCAATTAAAATAAACCCCAACCAGCTATGGCAATGCAACATTGAATGAAAAGGGCATGTTTCCAAAGGATAAGGGGTGGGGGATGTCAAACCTTGGTTATGGGAAAAACCCATGTTTTGTCACCTTGTGTGTTTGTCACCTTTTCCTTGTTTTGAATTGCCTTGTCTCACCCAATCTCTTCAATGTCTTGTTTTGGGTAGTTGGGGGAGTTATTGCTGAAGTGGTGGTGGTTGTGGCAGGCTGTCAGCCTTACCCACTTGCCCACTTAACCCACATTTTCCATTCTTCTCCCTCGTGCACTCTTCCCTGGGATGTTCATCACTCACGCAGGTTCCCACTCTCCAATTTCGTGGCCTCACGTTTTGCTACTCACCTCTACCCACGATTTTGGTCTGTTGGCTCCTCACGCATAGGCTCTGGGCGATTTTGGTCTCACACAGGAATTTTTCTTCTTCTTCACGAGTTGCTAAACGCTCAGGCACTTGCAATTCACGTCCTCCCGACTGCTGTGCATTCTCACGCAGAGAATTTCCCTCCCGTTCTCATTTTCGTGCATAGGAACTTCCTGGGTTTTACCCACGTCGTTTTCCTCTGCGGATTGGTGAATGGTGTGGCTGAATCCTTTCCCCATGGGTTGAATTGTGGGTTCTGTGTTGATTATTACCCACACCCAGGCTGGGGGTCTATAAATTTGTATCCATTGTGGTCTGTGTTGAATTACCATGGCTATGCTGGGAGTGCTGTTGATTATCCGTTGGGGTCTGTGATTTGTGTTATTGTTCATTGTGTGTTTGGGCTGCTGAAGTACCTTGTTTGGGTTGCAGCTGGGTTGTTTTGGCCACGTTAGGGACAAAACCAGCTCTGAGCTGCCTTGTAGGCTGGAGTGGTGTCTCACCCTTTGTTTGGGACTGTTACCGGTTGTTATGCTTTCTTCACAGGACTGTGAAGGGTAGTGTTGCTGCGGTATGCAGTGGTTGGTCTCTAGACCGTGCTGGCTTGGCTTGTCTGTTGAAAGCCTGTGAAACCCAGCTGTGTTGGTTGTTGTTTATGCCCCTTGGCTATGTATAAGCCTGCAATTGACCCTTATTCCAGAGGAATCATGCCCAGCTCGGGGGTGGCAGCGTTGCTGAGAGATTGATGAGCACGTTGGCCTATGGTTGGGTGGAACGTTGCAGCGACGTAGCTGGTTGCAGGTGAATTCTGCATCAAAAGATAAGTACTGCTGGTTACTTCATCTCTGTAATTGGTATTGATGTTAAATGAATTCCGTTGAATGCTGGAATGCTTATGTATGTTTGCTTCCGCTGTATGAATGAAGAGTTTTGCATCTGTGTATGCTTGTAAGTTTTAATTTCAGCATTTGATTTATGTTAATGTTCATGGGCCGGTTTTCCCAGTCTGTATTTGATGTTCGTCACGTCCTCTTCGCCGGTCGGAGGCATGGGGACGTGACAACTTTTTTATCTTTGATGTACCTGACATACCTCAACAATTCCAAGAACTTATTCGCATACTCTTCCATGGTCTGCTGTCCCAATCTCAGCACATGGAACTCCTTAATATTTTCATCATAATACCTGTCAGAGAGGTATTTCTACTTGAAATACTTCTTGAACTATTTCCACTTAAGTCTCCTTTCGCTGATCCTCTTTACTTTCTTGAAGTGTTCCCACCAAATGGATGCTCTTCCATTCAGATTGAATATGGCGACTTTTTCCTTCATGTTTCCCGAATAATCCTGAACTTGAAAGTACTTCTTTATCCCAATAAGCCAAGCTTCAGCCTCTTGTCCAGTCTTTACCTCACCATCAAATGTAGGAGGTTTAGCCTTCTTAAATTCATCCCAAGAGCGATCCCTATGGTTTCTCTTTCTTTTTATTTTACGAGAAGAAGAGCTTGAATCCCCGTTGGACATTTCAGAGTCAGATGATCCACTAGAAGTCCTTCTCCTTCTCCTAGTACTGCTCTTACTGCCTTCTAGTCGTGATGTACCTCGCCCAGAGTCTATCTTTCTTTGCAATTCTGTCAAACTATGCAACATAGCAGCATTCAGCTGATGCTACTCTTCCTGGGCTTTAATCAAGCTTCTCATGGTGGCTACAACATCTGATGGTGTCTCTTGGAATATCCTTCCATTAGACTCTATGTCATCATGTCCATTATGAACATTGTCTCCCATGGCATCTCGCCCACGCTTGTAAGAATCCCGAGCATCATAACCGTCATGGGTTCTCATAACTGAACTACCACTTAGTTACCAACCACACTACCAGGAATACTGCCCTTGAAGGTGTCTATGATTCTGTAAACGTGTTAGTAACACAACTGTTAGATGCATAACATTGATATAATTCAAAATTACTTACCTTCACCTGGACAAAATCATAAAATAACAATTTTTCCCAAACACAAAATTTTCTTCATCAAGGACGTCTGTCTCAAGGGGACGATGGGGGTCAAGGGGGCTTGGCCTCTTGTGGCTTTCGCCACTGCAAGATGGGTCGAGGGTAGCACCCATCATTTTTTTTTTGTAAAACATTGGTTTTCGTGCTATCTAGTGCATAAGATCGTTGCCACTTCCTCCTTTTCAGCCCTGAAAATCCACTGAAAACCACTGAAAATCCCACTTGAAATCAGCTAAAATCCATTGGAAAATCCCACCTGAGAAACTCAAAATTTCCTTTTCTGCCCAATCGGACCTCATCCCAACTAAATTTCTGACGTTTCGGCGATCCAATCCACAACTCCCTCCAGTGCTCATCGGCGGCCCTAACAACTAACATCGTCCGATGTATCAATAGCTCCAACAACTTAAAGTTTTCCAATGTATCGGATCTTTAGTCATCTAAGCTTCTGGACTACTACCGACGGTGACTTCATCAACTGATTCCCTCTGGTATGTCGATGATCGGAAACATTACCCACTACGGCATCAGCGAGGAGTCTAACTCCATAAAGATGCATCGACAGTCAGAACCACTGCTCATTGGGTGGATAGTTAACTAGGAAGCCGCAATTATAGGTGGTAATCCCACTGTGGGTTCCACAGACCACAACTCATCGGCTGTCGGAAGTTCTATCCACTATCGACAGTCAAAGCCTCTAACCGTTGGAAGGATAGTCTATTAAATAGCTGCAACGATGGGTGCTCGAACAACTAAATCCTTCCGATGTTCATCGGCAGTCCGTTTAACTTATCTTCTCCGCCATATCAGTGGTCCAAACCACTAACTTTCGTCGATCACCAATGGTCTCAACACTTAGACAAATTTTTCAAAATTTTTTCTCTTCTTCTTTCCATGGAACATATCATCTGCCAACGATTGGAGCCACTAAGTGCTATGTGTCAGCGATCAGAGCATCGGTGGTTGAACTTCTATTCATTAGAGTGCTAGTCCATATGGAAACCGCAACGGCGGACTGACAAACAGCTAAGTTCTTCCGACGCATCGACGGACCCAACAACTAATTTCTTCCGCGGCGTTGGTGACCCAATCCACTATCTTGATCTGACGTATCGGCGGTCTCATCAACTATTTTTCGTTGACAACATCGGTAGTTCGAACAACTAACTTCTTCCGATGGAAATGATGTTTCGACGGTTCCTTCCTCTAACTTTCGCCGATTTGCTCAAATAATCTTTGCCGACGGTGAAAGTCAACATCGGGGGTTTCTTCGACTAAGTTGAGCCAGCATTTCGGCGGTCTTCGGCTGATCTCTGCCAAAACTGTGGCTCCCACATCCACTAAGTTTCACCAACGGGTGACGAACACTTAGAAAAAGTTTCAAAATTCTATCTTCCTGCCCCTCGTTGGGTGGCCTTTCGACTATGCTTTCCGATGTATCGAAGGAGCCTCCCGCTTAGTCCTCCCATGGTCTAAAAATTTTGGGAAATTTTTCTGTCATTCATACTTCTTCCTGTTGGGATCTTGCAACCTGCCCCTGCTAACTGGTTCTTCATGGCCCATTTAGGACCAATGTTGTAACATAGGCTCTGATACCACAATGTAACGTCCCCGACCCTCCGATTGACGAATAGGACACTACCATCATGTTAACCATCCGGGAAAAACCGCCCCCATGATCATGAACATACATAAAACTGAAATTCTTGAACATAAAACATGCTAAGATGCATAATCATTGACATACACAGTGGAAGCAAACATACATTCATTCAGGCATTCAACATGTTCATTATCATTCATTAATTATCAAATATGATTACAGATGTAAAACAGACAAGATTACTTATCTTATAAATAACTTGTCCCGCAACCAGCTACGTCGTTGCAACGTTCCACCCAACCATAGGCCAGCGTGTTCCTTAATCTCTCAGCAACGCTGCCACCCCTGAGCTGGGCATGATTCCCCAAGGAATAAGGAACAAACAGGCTTACACATAGCCAAGGAGACACAAAACACAGCCAATCCAACATAGTTGGGTTTATCAGGCCATCAAGGAGCTGGGAAAAGCTGAATGCTAAGTTGGTGAGCTCATTGAAGAGCTAAGGACACCTACACTAGAACTAGCCTAACTTCTAGGACACCCATGCACATCCAACACAAGGAAATCTGTCCCTTCTCTGCTACATATACCCTCAGACCCTGACTTCCCTTCTAGTGCTATTCAGGGGTTGTGGAGAAAAACGTCAGCCCTCTAGCTCTGCCTATGTGGCTCCCAATCATACCAGGTTTATCAAGCAAACCATGCCTTCATTCCCACTCCAACACAGTCCAAGACCAACCACTACATACACGCAACAAACAAGCAATTCATAGCTCTGACTGGGGAATTCGACTCCTGAGTCATTCTAGGCCCTATCGTGGCCAAAACGACTCAATGGGGATCCACAGCAACCCACAAACTTAAACGAACCCACAGCACACAAAATCAGCCATGCTAGGCTTTGCCCCTCCCGGAGCTAACTCGCCTTGGTGTTCCTCTCTGTCGTGACATGGAGACCAACTTGAGCCGATCCTACCTGAAATATACGAGATGGGGAGCGCTTCTTCTTGCAATACACCGAGAGAAAGTAGACACAGAGACACAGAGAACCTCCAGACGCGCAGGGAGCCAAACAATGATCCAATCCAGGCCATAAATCACAATGGCGTTCAAAACTATACTCCTGTCAGTTGAGGTACCTGTGTGCAATAACTTTCGTTGCAGGGCCATGAGAGCTTCTATGAGGACGAACCTTTGCTAGCCCGAGTCGCATGAGCCGAAGTGACAGTCGGAGTGTCTCCCACGCTCAAAGGGCTTAGAATGTTCTAGAGGGCCAAGCTATCGCAGTAGGTGTTAATGATAGGCTCATGTTGATCGCCACATGTTCTTTGCAATGGCCAGGGGAGGCACAACGGTTGCCGGAATTATCACCCGCAACCAATAGGGTCCTACCCATGTTGATATATTTATTTTTTATTATTTTTTAAATATTTCTTAAAATGAAATTAATCAAATTAAAGATAATGACAATGACTAATACCAAATGAACTTATCCAACATAAAATTCACTTTTAAAACATCACTATAGTAAACAAACTACTTAATATTTATAGATGTTATACATCTAGGATATAAGTCAATAAAGCATTTCCAAGTATC
>LPNX010206757.1:0-90770 GCA_001517045.1 Pseudotsuga menziesii | reverse complement strand
TATTAGCTTAATATTTTCCTACCAATTAAAATACTAGTATACTATCTATAGTGACAAATGTATATTCAACATTCTTTTATACATTATTCATTTATAACTAAGCATAAAACGTAATGGAACTTTTTTTATACATCTCACATCATATGTATTTTTTTACATCTCACATCTCAGTAGTGTAATGAAAGTGCCGAGATTAGTGAAAGTCTTCATTCTTAGAAGTGGTGTGGTTTTCACATCCAAGGTCGGAATGACGCATGTGAATAGGCGTTGGAAATCTTATCCAGCAAGGAACGAGGATAAGTGACCGGAATCTGAGCATGAAGCAATAGAGTGCTAAAGATGGACGCTGTTTTCAAAGGGACAAATATGGACAGTTGCATGCCCAGGGGCAGCAAGGAATATGAAGTCAATCAACTGCTGGGTGGAAAAGGGAGTTCCATGCAAGGATGAAAGGCTTGAGAAGGGAAGTTTTCCTTAAGACCCTGTCTTGCTGACTTTAACTACATTTCCTAAGTTTATGCTTGAAATACATGAGGATATGTATTGCATGCATAGGATATTGCGTGATTGGTAAGAATATTGGAATATATATATATGTATAATGAACCACTAATGATAATCATTGTTTTGATGTTGGAATTAGTGGACAAACCAACGATGACATGGACCTGGATGAATATGTTGCTGATGCTGATGAATAAGACCAGCAACCCTATGGAGAAGGGATAAGGCAACGAGTCCAGGATAAAAGTTGGTGAGCAAATTCTACAATCTCCTGCAAGGACCAACTGAATTGGTCATGTCAAGGGTGTAAGTAAGACCCATGCAGGTAATAGTTTGCTTATGACAAATTCCATGGATTGGTCCAGGTAAGAGACCTCATACCATGTGAATATTGGAATGTAGAAAGGTGTCATGCCTATATATGTTGATGACATTTATTATAATCATGCATCCTATATGAATTAGTCATGGTTAGGCCATGCATGGTATATTGGATGCAAGATAGCATGAATGGGTATGCATTAGAAGATTTTATGAATCTTGTTGTTATGCATTGAATGTATGCCTATGAAGGGTGTGAATGACTGATTGCATAAGTGTAGGTGCAATGTTGTGACGCATGGCATGAATGCATTGAGATGAATGCATGTGGTATGGGGAATAACTAATGGCTGAAATGATGAATTGATGACAATTCAGGAACCATTTCAAGGCTGTTATGAGTGCAGGATAGTCATGAGCAATTGGCTGCCAGAATTGCTCTCTTGAAAAGCAAGGTGGTATGAATGATACACTTGTGAAGTAAGGAGTATCTAAACCTTTCATGGCATGAATGATATGATTATACCTTGCAATGTTAGCATGATAATGATTGCATAAAGTAAATAAGCTTTGAGAACACTAATGCGACTAACCTTTGAAGTATTTGAATTTTATAAATTCTGAAAATGCTTCAGTGATGGTTGTAGCAATGAAATGTTATATGCATGTAGACTTACCAGGTGATTGGTTGATTGAAGCTTATGTTTCAGGTAGATTATTTCAAGACATGACAGTGAGAGGTAAGCTCCTGACCACTCCCAGAATCTACCTTGAGTATGCATGATAGGTTGTTAAAATTCGAATTGATCAAGATTTCGGGTTTAAAAGATTGCTAACAACCACTAGCCACTATTGGCTTGCATAAGCTTGTGTTTGGTTGTCTGATAGCTCATGTTTCAGGTAGATTATTTGGGGCACGACATTGAGAGGTAAGGCCCTGACCAATGCCAGAATCTACCATGTGAAAGAGCTTGATAGATTTGAATTATGAATTTCAAATTTAAGAAATTGCTGACAACTACTAGTCGTTATTGGCTTGCACAAGATTGTGTTTGGTTGGTTGAAATTCATGTTTCAGGTAGATTATTTGGGGCACGGCATTGAGAGGTAAGACCCTGACCAATGCTAGAATATACTATTTATGAGAAGAAGTCTCATGGTTGTGAAAATTAGTTGGTACGGGTTGTTAAATTCGAACTGTGGATTTCGTATTTAAGAGGTACTAACGGCTACTAATCATTGTTGGCTTGTGTGAAATTGTGTCAGGAGGGACACATGGTAAGTGGGTATTCATGTTATGATAGTAAGCATAAAATTATAATGCGCATAGTAATGCTGCTTGCAAGAAACCCACAATTGAGCAAGTCAATTTATGTAGTAGATAGAATCGCAAATTCTTATTGAATTTGATTGCTAATGTCATTGCTTGGTTATGAAACGATCAATTGGATTGTGGTATCAAGTGATGATTAACTGTTTGGCTATTTGATGAAGGCGTCAGGAGTACACACTGCAGGAAGATCATGTGTGATGACCTGCAAGAGCCAAACTACATGGGAAGGTTTTCCCTTGGAAATGGGTTTCGGGTGAAACACCATTGGACATTTTGAAAATGTCTCGTTTGCACTGCATGTTTGGTGATAACATGAGTAAGATGGTATGGATTATGTCAATGAGACAGGTGTGAATATGAAACGTAAACAGGAAACAGATATGGGGGCTTGGTTTTCTTAAACCTGGTGATTGGAAACCACACAGACAAATCTAGAGGGCTGACTTTCTTCTCCACAACCCCGGGATAGCACTGAAAAGGGGATGCAGGGCCTGAGGGACTGTGTAGCAGAGAAGGGACTGATTCCTTATGCTGGGTGTGTGTGGGTGTCTTAGAAGTCAGGCTAGTTCTGGTGTAGGTGTTCCTAGCTCTGCAACGAGCTCACCAGCTTAGTATTCAGTTTTTCCCAACTACTTGACGGTGCCTAACAGATATAAAGGCCTACTACGATGGAAAATGGATAAGTGTTCTGTAACCCTTGCTATGAATACGCATGTTTAATTATTAAATTCCATATGCAGAACATGTTTTGATTTATTTCCATGATGACTGATTACTTGAGTATGCATAGGGCCCGCATGGCACACACCGGGAATGGGTGCACACTTTTCCGATGTCGAGTCATGAAAGGGTTTTCAATATTGATTACACTCTGGGGAGTGGACGCACTCCTGGTGTCTCAATATTTGATAGTGAATGATATGAAATGTGATTATAGTTTTAGGGCAATGATGCTGATGAGTTTGCTTGTATTGCTTGTGTTGCTTGTGTTGACAGGCTAAAGGTAAAGGTAAATGGTTGATATAAGTGTATGTTGATATAAGTGTATGTTGGTATAAGTGTATGGCGATATAAGTGTATGTGTCATTGTTGACATAAGTGTATAATGGGCTGTGATATGCCTAAGGATCCATAGTAGATCCTAGACCTGGAAATGGTCATGATAAAGTTCCAAGCCCAGTTGACATGGTTTTGTACTGGCTAGACACTAATTATTCGATGTTGAGGAGAAGCCTGCGTGCTGACCTAACATCTGAGTCCATAGGTGATCCCAAGGCTTGCAAAGCGAAGCAAGATCCTGTGGACGAATGAGGAAATGCACAATATAGATGAGTATTGGGTTATTTTGCTTATGAATATACATGTGTATATGATTTGGATATGATGTTTTAAGCTCCTGTTCTAGAGATGAAAATTAATGAGAATAAACTAAACATGTGAATTTATTCAATGTTGGATATAGGTATCGCCGAAAGCAAGGACTATGAGAGCATCCTAGAGGTGCATGTGGACATGTGACTGTCCTGGAAAGCTTGAAATGAGCGGTAATGAAAAAGGTGATAGTAGGACGGGGGAGTCCTAGCAGCCGAGACAAACCATGTGGAGAGACTCCATGGTTTAGAGGTCTGGAATAGACCAAAGACACTAAGTGTCATGACCAATAAGGATTGGTCCAGCATTCACGATAAAGTGACAGAGGCTGAGAGCATGAAAGGCCACAGTGATGGTGTGGGTTCTAGGATGGAACAGAACAAAGAGGGTAAAAACTCTTACTGCTCTCTCTCACCTTTTGATTATATGTATATATATGTTTATGCATGGTGAAAGCAATGGGATTGTTAAATGCATGTATGATTGTGAATGAAATGTGTGTATTTGCTTAAGCAAATTTGTGAATGCTAGAATAGTTAATTCCCTGTCCAAGAATGGACATGAATGAGCTCATGTGCCTATTGGGGGAAGGCATGAAAGATATGAAAGCCTCATTGATGAGACTTGGACTGTCATGCCAAATTGGGTAATTAACTAACTGATTTTGATATCTATATTATGCTTGGTCTGATAGAATTTCAATGGTACATTCCACAGGTGAGAAAAGTGAAACCAGGTGGTGCACGTTGATTATGGCAGCAGATCAAAAGTTGTTGGACTTAGCTAGAAGTCTCCTTCAAGTGCTTTCCAAGACCCAAGAGAACCTTGGGGAGATGCTCAAGATACAGAGATGGCAGAGTGAAATGAATCACCATATTTTGCAAGACTCTATTGGTTTGCAAAGGGAGGTGAAAAGCCTATTGGGAGCAATCGGCAAAGGAAAGGAAGGTAGATCAGCGATGGGACATTCGTCCAGGCGACCCGATAAGAAACGGTCCAGGCATGACGACTCAAAGGAAATTGAGCAGGTAAAGATGAAGCAGCCAGTGAGATGCTGGTGATGCGGAGGACATCATTTACGCCGGGACTATCCAATAAGGGAACATGATGAGGGAAATAGCCGCAAAGTCCCTAAACTTCGGGATCAGCAAGAAGCTGAGAACCAGCAGGAAAAGTCCATGGAAGCCGAGAGGCTTGGTCTTGAACGTTCAAAGTAGATGATTGAACGTGGGACAGATCTGCAAATTTTTGAAATTTTGATGTGCAATTGTATATGTATTGTATATATGTAATGGAACACCGAGGACGGTGTTATTCCAAGGGGGAGGGGAATGTAATGTCCCTAGTTTCAACCCCGTTTGCATGATGTATATATTGTAATTAATCGTGGTGAGGAGCTCAAGGCAAAAGCCCCACCATCGATTTTGTTGTGTATGTTTCGGCAATGGGGATAGTTGCCGATGGTTTATCGTGCTATCCGGCACATTTTAATGTGGCATCATGTAAACCTGCACATCAATTAAAATAAACCCCAACCAGCTACGGCAATGCAACGTTGAATGAAAAGGGCATGTTTCCAAAGGATAAGGGGTGGGGGATGTCAAACCTTGGTTATGGGAAAAACCCATGTTTTGTCACCTTGTGTGTTTGTCACCTTTTCCTTGTTTTGAATTGCCTTGTCTCACCCAATCTCTTCAATGTCTTGTTTTGGGTAGTTGGGGGAGTTATTGCTGAAGTGGTGGTGGTTGTGGCAGGCTGTCAGCCTTACCCACTTGCCCACTTAACCCACGTTTTCCATTCTTCTCCCTCATGCACTCTTCCCTGGGATGTTCATCACTCACGCAGGTTCCCACTCTCAAATTTCGTGGCCTCACGTTTTGCTACTCACCTCTACCCACGATTTTGGTCTGTTGGCTCCTCACGCACAGGATCTGGGCGATTTTGGTCTCACACAGGAATTTTTATTCTTCTTCACGAGTTGCTAAATGCTCAAGCACTTGCAATTCACGTCCTCCCAACTGCTGTGCATTCTCACGCAGAGAATTTCCCTCCCGTTCTCACTTTCGTGCATAGGAACTTCCTGGGTTTTACCCACGTCGTTTTCCTCTGCGGATTGGTGAATGGTGTGGCTGAATCCTTTCCCCATGGGTTGAATTGTGGGTTCTGTGTTGATTATTACCCACGCCCAGGATGGGGGTCTATAAATTTGTATCCATTGTGGTCTGTGTTGAATTCCCATGGCTATGCTGGGAGTGCTGTTGATTATCCGTTGGGGTCTGTGATTTGTGTTATTGTTCATTGTGTGTTTGGGCTGTTGAAGTACCTTGTTTGGGTTGCAGCTGGGTTGTTTTGGCCACGTTAGGGACAAAACCAGCTCTGAGCTGCCTTGTAGGCTGGAGTGGTGTCTCACCCTTTGTTTGGGACTGTTACTGGTTGTTATGCTTTCTTCACAGGGCTATGAAGGGTAGTGTTGCTGCGGTATGCAGTGGTTGGTCTCCAAACCGTGCTGGCTTGACTTATCTGTTGAAAGCCTGTGAAACCCAGCTGTGTTGGTTGCTGTTTATGCCCCTTGGCTATGTATAAGCCTACAATTGACCCTTATTCCGGAGGAATCATGCCCAGCTCGGGGGTGGCAGCGTTGCTGAGAGATTAATGAGCACGCTGGCCTATGGTTGGGTGGAACGTTGCAGCGACGTAGCTGGTTGCGGGTGAATTCTGCATCAAAAGATAAGTACTGCTGGTTACTTCATCTCTGTAATTGGTATTGATGTTAAATGAATTCCGTTGAATGCTGGAATGCTTATGTATGTTTGCTTCCACTGTATGAATGAAGAGTTTTGCATCTGTGTATGCTTGTAAGTTTTAATTTCAGCATTTGATATATGTTAATGTTCATGGGGCGGTTTTCCCAGTCTGTATTTGAGGTTCGTCGCGTCCTCTTCACCGGTCGGAGGCATGGGGACGTGACAACTTTTTTATCTTTGATGTACCTGACATACCTCAACAATTCCAAGAACTTATTCGCATACTCTTCCATGGTCTGCTGTCCCAATCTCAGCACATGGAACTCCTTAATCTTTTCATCATAATACCTGTCAGAGAGGTATTTCTACTTGAAATACTTCTTGAACTGTTTCCACTTAAGTCTCCTTTCACTGATCCTCTTTACTTTCTTGAAGTGTTCCCACCAAATGGATGCTCTTCCATTCAAATTGAATATGGCGACTTTTGCCTTCATATTTCCCGAATAATCCTGAACTTGAAAGTACTTCTTTATCCCAATAAGCCAAGCTTCAGCCTCTTGTCCAGTCTTTACCTCACCGTCAAATGTAGGAGGTTTAGCCTTCTTAAATTCATCCCAAGAGCGATCCCTATGGTGTCTCTTTCTTTTTATTTTACGAGAAGAAGAGCTTGAATCCCCGTTGGACATTTCGGAGTCAGATGATCCACTAGAAGTCCTTCTCCTTCTCCTAGTACTGCTCTTACTACCTTCTAGTCGTGATGTACCTCGCCCGGAGTCTATCTTTCTTTGCAAGTCTGTCAAACTATGCAACATAGCGGCATTCAACTGATGCTACTCTTCCTGGGCTTTAATCAAGCTTCTCATGGTGGCTACAACATCTGATGGTGTCTCTTGGAATATCCTTTCATTAGACTCTATGTCATCATGTCCATTATGAACATTGTCTCCCATGGCATCTCGCCCACGCTCGTAAGAATCCTAAGCATCATAACCGTCATGGGTTCTCATAACTGAACTACCACTTAGTTACCAACCACACTACCAGGAATACTGCCCTTGAAGGTGTCTATGATTCTGTAAACGTGTTAGTAACACAACTGTTAGATGCATAACATTGATATAATTCAAAATTACTTACCTTCACCTGGAAAAAATCATAAAATAACAATTTTTCCCAAACACAAAATTTTCTTCATCAAGGACATCTGTCTCAAGGGGACGATGGGGGTCAAGGGGGCTTGGCCTCTTGTGGCTTTCGCCACTGCAAGATGGGTCGAGGGTAGCACCCATCATTTTTTTTTTTTGTAAAACATTGGTTTTCATGCTATGTAGTGCATAAGATCGTTGCCACTTCCTCCTTTTCAGCCCTGAAAATCCACTGAAAACCACTGAAAATCCCACTTGAAATCAGTTAAAATCCATTGGAAAATCCCACCTGAGAAACTCAAAATTTCCTTTTTTGCCCAATCAGACCTCATCCCAACTAAATTTATGACGTTTTGGCGATCCAATCCACAACTCCCTCCAGTGCTCATCGGCGGCCCTAACAACTAACATCGTCCGATGTATCAATAGCTCCAACAACTTAAAGTTTTCCAATGTATCGGATCTTTAGTCATCTAAGCTTCTGGACTACTACCGACGGTGACTTCATCAACTGATTCCCTCTGGTATGTCGATGATCGGAAGCATTACCCACTACGGCATCAGCGAGGAGTCTATCTCCATAAAGCTACATCGACGGTCAGAACCACTGCTCATTGGGTGGATAGTTAACTAGGAAGCCGCAATTATAGGTGGTAATCCCACTTTGGGTTCCACAGACCACAACTCATCGGTTGTCGGAAGCTCTATCCACTATCGATAGTCAAAGCCTCTAACCGTTGGAAGGATAGTCTATTAAATAGCTGCAACGATGGGTGCTCAAACAACTAAATCCTTCCGATGTTCATCGGCAGTCCGTTTAACTTATCTTCTCCGCCATATCAGCGGTCCAAACCACTAACTTTCGTCGATCACCAATGGTCTCAACACTTAGACAAATTTTTCAAAAATTTTTCTCTTCTTCTTTCCATGGAACATATCATCTGCCAACGATTGGAGCCACTAAGTGCTATGTGTCAGCGATCGGAGCATCGGTGGTTGAACTTCTATTCATCAGAGTGCTAGTCCATATGGAAATCGCAACGGTGGACTGACAAACAGCTAAGTTCTTCCGACGCATCGACGGACCCAACAACTAATTTCTTCCGCGGCGTCAGTGACCCAATCCACTATCTTGCTCTGACGTATCGGCGGTCTCATCAACTATTTTTCCTTGACAACATCGGTAGTTCGAACAACTAAATTCTTCCAATGGCAATGATGTTTCGACGGTTCCTTCGTCTAACTTTCGCCGATTTGCTCAAATAATCTTTGCCGACGGTGAAAGTCAACATCAGGGGTTTCTTCGACTAAGTTGAGCCAGCATTTCGGCGGTCTTCGGCTGATCTCTGCCAAAACTGTGGCTCCCACATCCACTAAGTTTCACCGACAAGCGACGAACACTTAGAAAATTTTTCAAAATTCTATCTTCCTGCCCCTCGTTGGGTGGCCTTTCGACTATGCTTTCCGATGTATCGAAGGAGCCTCCCGCTTAGTCCTCCCATGGTCTAAAAAGTTTGGGAAATTTTTCTGTCATTCATATTTCTTCCTGCTGGGATCTTGCAACCTGCCCCTGCTAACTGGTTCTTCATGGCCCATTTAGGACCAATGCTGTAACATAGGATCTGATACCACAATGTAACATGCCCGACCCTTCGACTGACGAAGAGGACACTACCATCATATTAACCATCGGGGAAAAACCGCCCCCATGATCATGAACATACATAAAACTAAAATGCTTGAACATAAAACATGCTAAGATGCATAATCATTGACATACACAGCGGAAGCAAACATACATTCATTCAGGCATTCAACATGTTCATCATCATTCATTAATTATCAAATATGATTACGGATGTAAAACAGACAAGATTACTTATCTTATAAATAACTTGTCCCGCAACCAGCTACGTCGTTGCAACGTTCCACCCAACCATAGGCCAGCGTGTTCCTTAATCTCTCAGCAATGCTGCCACCCCTGAGCTGGGCATGATTCCCCAAGGAATAAGGAACAAACAGGCTTACACATAGCCAAGGAGACACAAAACACGGCCAATCCAACACAGTTGGGTTTATCAGGCCATCAAGGAGCTGGGAAAAGCTGAATGCTAAGTTGGTGAGCTCATTGAAGAGCTAAGGACACCTACACTAGAACTAGCCTGACTTCTAGGACACCCATGCACATCCAACACAAGGAAATCTGTCCCTTTTCTGCTACATAGTCCCTCAGACCCTGACTTCCCTTCCAGTGCTATTCAGGGGTTGTGGAGAAAAAAGTCAGCCCTCTAGCTCTGCCTATGTGGCTCCCAATCATACCAGGTTTATCAAGCAAACCATGCCTTCATTCCCACTCCAACACAGTCCAAGACCAACCACTACATACATGCAACAAACAAGCAATTCATAGCTCTGACTGGGGAATTCGACTCCTGAGTCATTCTAGGCCCTATCGTGGCCAAAACGACTCAATGGGGATCCACAGCAACCCACAAACTTAAACGAACCCACAGCACACAAAATCAGCCATGCTAGGCTTTTCCCCTCCCGGAGCTAACTCGCCTTGGTGTTCCTCTCTGTCGCGACATGGAGACCAACTTGAGCCGATCCTACCTGAAATATACGAGATGGGGAGCGCCTCTTCTTGCAATACACCAAGAGAAAGTAGACACAGAGACACAGAGAACCTCCAGATGCGCAGGGAGCCAAACAATGATCCAAGCCAGGCCATAAATCACAATGGCGTTCAAAACTATACTCCTGTCAGTTGAGGTACCTGTGTGCAATAACTTTCGTTGCAGGGCCATGAGAGCTTCTATGAGGACGAACCTTTGCTAGCTCGAGTCGCATGAGCCGAAGTGACAGTCGGAGTGTCTCCCACGCTCAAAGGGCTTAGAATGTTCTAGAGGGTCAAGCTATCACAGTAGGTGGTAATGATAGGCTCATGTTGATCGCCACATGTTCTTTGCAATGGCCAGGGGAGGCACAACGGTTGCCGAAATTATCACCCGCAACCAGTAGGGTCCTACCCATGTTGATATATTTATTTTTTATTATTTTTTACATATTTTTTAAAATGAAATTAATCAAATTAAAGATAATGACAATGACTAATACCAAATGAACTTATCCAACATAAAATTCACTTTTAAAACATCACTATAGTCAACAAACTACTTAATATTTATAGATGTTATACATCTAGGATATAAGTCAATAAAGCATTTCCAAATATCAATATAATTGAGTTATTCGAAACTCAGATAGCTAGTAAAAAATGCATCGAACCAAGATGTTATTTTGTAAGAATTAAAACTTATCATTGCATTTAATGTTATTTGAGAATCAAATATGGTCAATTTAATGTTTTGAGGATTAAATGATGATGATGACTTTAAGAAGGATATTATTTGGTTTGCTTTAAAATTTTATTCCTATGTTTAAAAAGCTTCAGGAGAAGCTCTCCTAACTCATTATATACAATTAACTTTTTGAGGATTACAACGTACCTAGATACATTTTATTGAACATGGAAAAGTATTTTTTATACATCTCACATCATATGTATTTTATTCACACTTTTTTTTACTTGAAACTATTAAATTACCACCAATTTTTTTACATTTTGTATTAACTTAATATTTTCCTAAAAATTAAAATACTAGTATACTATCTATAGTGACAAATGTATATTCAACATTCTTTTATACATTATTCATTTATAACTAAGCATAAAACTTAATGGAACTTGTGTGGTTATCATATTTAGAAATCTAAAAAAATATCTACAAAATAGAAACCATATCTACACTTAACATATAAGGATTATATACTTTATGATGAACTATTTTCAACACTATCTTGAAAAAACATAAGCAAAAATAGGATAAGACTTAGCCTCGTTGGTTGACATTTTTTTAAAGAATGATAATATAGTTTTTAAGTTAGAGGTAAAAAAATAAAATGTAAATATTAAATTATTTATAAAAGGTTTAATAAAAAAGTTTAATAATTAATTAAAATTAAATTAAAAAATATCAAAAATCTAATTTTCAAATTTTCACTTTAATTTTTTTATATAAGATAAATTTTATTTTTTTTATAAAATAAATTTCAAAGCATAAATGACTTTTTTTTTTATATAAGATAAATTTTATTTTTTATATAAAATAAATTTCAAAGCATAAATGAAATTTTTAATTTTTTTTATATAACATTAATTTTATTTTTTATATAAGATAAAATTTGAAGTATAAATGACATTTTTTTATTAGATAAATTTCTTTTTCAATACCTTTACCATCTATGCTTTTAAATCTACTCACGAGAATGAAACAAATGTAATATCTAGATTGATTCTATGGGCGTTATCCTTTATGGGTCTCTTCCAAAATTAATAATTAATAATTTCAAAAAAATAAAAAATCGCTTAATTAACATGTGATAAGTTAGTTGTAAAAATTAAAATTAATCTTCAACCATTATATTATTAGATACAACTACGAGCTTAACTCCATGTATTATTATATAGAACTATTAGCTTAATTCCAATGATTATAGAACTGTTAGCTTAAATTCAACTCTAATCACAGTTATATTTAATAACTGTTAACCAATAATTCTACAACTATTAGCTTAACTTCAACTCTAATCATCTAACGTTTAGGAGTCGAACTTTTAATAAAATAATAAAAAAAACATTATCAATATGTCAAATAAACCTATTTCACATATATTAAATTTAGTAATACGTTGTTGCTCTTTAGTTTTATAATTTATATGATAAACTTTAAGTCATATGACATTTTCTATGTTTTCCTATTTTAAGATAAACTTTAATTTTTAATTGAGCTTCAGTATCAATTGTTAAGTAAACATGATGATTATGAAATGTAAAAATTTAGCATACATATACATGTCCCCAAAATGTAAAGATTTAGCAGTCATATACATGCCCATCCTGATACGTGTTTTTTTAAGAAGCATCCCGAGCACTCTAAGAAAAATGTAAGAGATAATGGCAATCCATCGGAGACTGGTCGAGCTCATGCGAGCAAAAGAGTTCTTGAGAGTGATGCGGATTGAAGCATGCTAATGGATGACTGTGGGATGTCTGAGAGTGAGAACACCATTATTGTGAGATGTCACAAAAATTAATCTACAGGTATTAGGGACATCCTTGATTGTAGGTAAAAGCAATGCATCTAGCTACTGAATATAATCTACATAAAGATGAGAGATACATTCTGAGCTTTCCCTTCCCTTAATGAGCTCCCACTCTATTGAATCAAGTTCTTTTGAAGGTTACTCTGCAAGGTAGTTAAATAATTTTCTCTTATATCAAATAAAAAGTGAAATGGTTTTTCCAACCCAGCAAGGCCCATAAACTTTGATTAAAAAATGCCACCAAATTAACGGTTACATTAAAATTTAATACATCTATTCAGCCTTGCTAGCGTTCGTCTCAATTCTGCACATTGTTTATTTCTGCAAACTTGTAATATTCGCAATATGGACTGTTGCATGGGACATTATGATAACTCAATATTCACATTATGGACTATTGCATTAGGTTTGAAAGATGTGATCGAGGTAAAACACTTGGAAGAAATTGAGGTAAAACTCTTGCATGAGCATCAGCATCAACATCTGATGGAAGAAGTTGACGTTGAGGCTGATAAAGAGATTGAGGTAAAACACTTGCAGGATGACGTTGAGGCTGAGGCTAATGACGCTGAGGCTCAGGCTCAGGCTCAAGCTGAGGCTAAGGATGAGGTTGAATTTCTAGATTTCTAATAAATGTTGTCATCATCAACATATCAACATCATCCCACTCATAGACATCTAGTTGCATGTTCATGCTATTTTCTTCAGTTGGAAAACCTTGGACATTATTGGATGCCCACACATATGGTTTTACATGACAATCTGAAGCATTTGTGTATGTTGTGGATCCATATGAAGTACTTTGTAGGTGTCTTGGATTCCACCTGGGTATAGATTGAATTTGATTATAGCTATTTTGCTGGTCCTGAGTTCCTGCATAATGAGATTGAATGTTGTACCTGCTCATTTTCATGAAAAAGGAAATAATTTCAGTCAGATTAAGTTTACATAAGTTTGGTAGCAGATAGCTTACAATAATTTCAAAATATTTACATCAGTTTGGTAGCAGATAGCTTACAATTGATGTTCAATTATGGCATCATCTGCATGTTTGGCTTTTATCAAGTTGCGAGCATTCTCTACCTTCTCGACTTTCTTTTCTGCATTTAGAGTTAGTGTGGTAAGGTCAATATGAAGAATCTAGAATCTAACTATTATAAGAATCTAGAATAGATGATGGAGAAAATTTAAATATTATATCTCGTCGGGGGTTTAACAGAGACAACTAAAACTAGTCTGGGTAGACACGTTGACCAGTAGGTCTTCTAGTCTAGGCGTCTCTCGGGTTGTTCTATTCATTAGGGTCACAGACCGCATTACGAGTGACTCCACAACTGAATGAGAAGTTTAGAGTCAGGTCTATAGCAGTTTAATATTTAGTTGTTTCTGAGCACTGCACTATCATGGCTTTCCTAGCATTTTGGAATACAAAAATAAAAATAAAAAAAAATTAGTTTTATGCGTCTTAGTTATTAAGCTCGGTTAACCTAAGGTTTAAGGGTCAAATATCTAGGTGGCTATGCAGAGGCCTCACTTGATGTCTCTTCCTAGTTAAATCTCATAAACAGGCTCAGACTCTGTACCATCCTTAAAAAAATAGAAAATACCTAAAGATTTCTCGAGATAATCCATCATTAAAAAAATCCTAATTTTCATAACTTTCCTAGCCTTTTGGAAAATAAATAAATTAAAAAAAAATTGATGGAGTGGCTTTCCTATCCTTTTGGAAAATAAAAATAAAAATAAAAATTTGTTGTGGACATAGTTTTACCTTTGGCATGGTTGTTCATATGTCCACTAAGAGCTTGTGGTTTGTTAAATGCAGTATGACAAAACCTGCACCGGTAGGGTGTTAGAGTGAGAGCTTCTTTCTTCATAGGCTGCTTTCCTTTCTCTGCACATAAGTTTGAAAAAGGTTTAAAATAGACCACAACATATTATAAACTTAAAAATCTATTTCTCATTAAAAAACATTTAACCATGAGAACACGGCATATTTAAAACTGCAACATATCATAAACTTAAAAATCTATTTCCCATTAAAAACAATTAACCATTAGAACGAGGCATATTTAAAAAAACGGTTTCCCTCACCACTAGCCGTAAGCGTTTTTTAACTGAAAAAGAAAGACTCCGTCGGTTATCAACTATATTCTTCACCCACCATAACTTACTATAGAAATTCAAACATACCTTTGTTTTCCATGATGGTTGTGATGTTCTGCGAGGTTTGGAAGATGGATGTATTGTTATTAGAGATATCAAACCCCTTTTATAATGAGAGACTTTTAAACATTATATTTTAATGTAACCTTTAACTCTTGTTTACCTTCCAATTTCCCCTAGTTCTCTTAGTTAACGTTAAGCATGTAAGCAAACTATCTACTCTAACAAAGGCTTAGTTAGCCATGCAAGCATGCAGGAAACACTTAGTTTGAATGAAAGTCTCAGTTCAAATTTGATTCTACTTTTCAAATTTAGCTAAGCATGCAAGCAAACCATCTGCTGTAAAAGGTTTAGTTTAGTTAAAGTTAACCATGCAAGCAAACCATCTAGTGTAAAAAAGGCTTACTTAGTTAACCATGCAAGCATGTGGGAAACCCTCAGCAAGCAAACCATTAGTGTAAAAAAGGCTTACTTAGTTAACCATGCAAGCACGTGGGAAACACTCAGTTAGAAAACCTTTGTTCAAATTCAGCCTTATTTTTCAAATTTAGCTAAGTTAAAGAGAGTGAAATAGATTAAGTAATAAATTAAATAAAAATTAAATAATATCATATTTTATTTACATACATATACTATGACTTTCATAAAATTTTAATGGTAATAAATAAGATAATAATAACAATAAAATAATTTATTTTAATTTTTTCATAATATTATATTTTATTTCAGTTAGCTTAATGTAAGAAGAGAGCTAATATTAATACATGGGAATTGTGTTGAGCTTTTTGACCAAGCATTTGTACAATTTTTAATTTTTATTTAGCATTATTTTAGTTTTATTTTTGATGGTTTATCCACTCAATGACAAGGGTTAGACTGTCCAAGACTTGAATGAAGGTGAGCCTTTCCTATCGTTGATTTGATTCTTTATATTTGGGGCGTGCATTTAAATTGTGCCAACCTTTGATTGTATGTTAATCTGGAAACCCTTTATTTAATACATCTTTGATACCCTTTATTTAACCTTTGATTGTATGTTATTCTGGATACCCTTTATTTAATACATCTTTTCAAAATGCAACTATGTTTTTCTGGAAATCCTTTATTAATGTAGGATTGTTTTGCAAGGCGTCTCTATTCCCAAACCATGCCCCAACCTCCTCAAGTTTTGGGTCTGTAGTTCGACTTCTGGGTCACTGTCATGGTCACTGTCAGGCTCAACATTGTCACTTATTTTTTTATTGAATGATTTGCTTTATAATTAGTAGCACATTCACATAGTTTGTGGTTGGATCACACCAATAGGGATCAAATGGTTGAGAGATAGTCATAAATAGAATACAGTTTGAAATTATCCATGCCTAGCAACATATTATCACTGACATTCTTCCTATTATCAATTTATCAACTATATATATAGTTATTGCCATGAAGTGATGGTTATCTCACATTATTCTAGTTATTTGCCATGAACTCTTAGTGACCTCATATTCTTCTAGTTATCTATGATGAACTGTTTGTTATCCATTCATCAACTATGAGTTATCCATGCATAGTTACCAGTTATCCATTCATTAACTACCAATTAATATATATATAATTGTTTATTTCTAATTTTGAACAACTGTCATAGAAACAATCTTGACAGTACATTTTCTCATCCTTGTCCCTAAAACATAACCCTTAATTTACTCTATATCTCAAAAAAAACCTATATACTTATAAAATGCCTCAATGATTAACAAAAAAAACTTCCATAATAGTAACTATAATCACCAAGATAGTTCAAAATGAGACAATACTAGGATTTTTTTTAAAGTAACAATGAAAAATATAAGAAAATTAAGTTTGTTAAAACCCTAATTAAAAAGACACTTTAAAATTAGTAAATTGTGATTGCGTCGTTCATAGCACAATTAACAAGATCATTTAAAGTAAGGAATACTATGAGTCGTTTTTTAATTTGGTAGATAGTAACCATGTCATTAAACTATAATAAATTGTTTTTTTTTTAATTTGGTAGATAGTTAGCATGTCATTGACGTTGCTCAAATTTATTTTATGTTAGCATGTTATTGTTTTTGCTTAAATTTAATTAACTGATTACATTTCAGGAGTATTTAAAATTACTAGGGGATCGCACCAATCCTTAGTATAGTTAGATTTAAATGTGGCCTCCTAAGAGTATTAGGTTTTGATATTGGGCTACTAAGCAAACGAAACCTCTCTCAACCATTTTCTCTACCAGAATTTACACATAAAAAAATATAATAACTCATTTTGAATTTGGTAAATAGTTAGCATGTCATTGACATTGCTAAAATTTATTAAAAAATGAATAACTATTCAAATCCAAAAACTGAAGAATGTATCAAGAACCATACACCATGATCAACTAACCATCAATAGACGACAGGAACGACCCACAATTACCGATGGGATGCACTTTATGTTGGAGTATCGGTACAACCGCATGGTAAAACCTTCGCACCTCTGGGAATTCCAGGTGATAGGGCCTTGTGCTGAGTTTCAAATGATCATCAATATCTGCAGGTTTTGGTGGAATGGCAAACCTTACATGGTATCAGAACATAGGTTTTAGTTCAATTTCCGTAAGCTACTTCGAATGGAAGTGTTGGAGTAAAAAATACTTAAATGCCTTGTGACAAAACCTGCACTAGTAGGGTGTTAGAGAGGCAGCTTTCCTTTCTTTATGATATAATTTTGAAAAAAGGTTTAAAATTGTCCAAAGCATATCATAAACTTACAAGGAAAATAACATCATTGTGTATCAAGATTGTAGTTATCTGTATCTGGGCCTCATATTATTCACCAAAACAATCAGAGTTATCCGTATCTGGGCCTCATAATTACTAACAAATTTGAAATGTTCCTTCTCCATTCTGTAATTTATATAGCTCATTATGAAGCTTAAGAGTTTTGTTTATTTTCGTGGAGCTCCTTGTATTACAAAGCTACAGTTTATTCATATAATATTGGATGCAATGGTCGGAGGTTTAGCTAGGATCTATTTTATCACAAACTAAATTGGAATCAGAAATGGAATGTGAAAGCGAAAAGAGGAGACCAAAATTTTCAACTTTATCAAGATCCAATAACTGCACAGATATTAACAATTTGACAATTCTTTCATAAATTTTCACACTTAATAGAGATGAAATAACCCGTTTAAAATTTATAATGATCTAAACATTAGTTACTACAGTGTCCAAGTACATATTAGCACATCCACATAGTTTGTGGATGGATGAGGTAGATAGGGATCAAATGGTTAAGAAATAGTTATGAAATAGAAATTAGTTTGGAAAAAAAAAAGTATTCATCATATTCTTTTAGTTAAACGGGTTCAAGTGTGAGTTATGCCTGCCTAGCTACATGTTATCACTCACATTCTTCTTGTTATGCTTTTATCAACTATCATTTATTTTTTATATTCTTTTTTCTTTTAATCTCACATTAGTGTAGTCTTCTGCCATGAATTGTTGGTTATCCATTCATCAACTATGAGTTATCCATGCATTAGGACAAGTCATTCATTCATAAGCTAACTATTAGTTATTTTTTATATTCTTTTTTTATATTTGTTTATTTCAAATTTTGAACTAAACAAAGGAAAGGAAAGAGAGTGAGGGAGGGTTGGATATAGAGCAAAGGAAAGAGAGTGAGGGAGGGATATAAGGTGTGTGTGATAGAGAGAGAGAGAGGTAAAGGGGTGGGGGAAGACACGGGGCGAGAGAGGGGAGAGGGACACACATGTATATGGAGATATATAGAGAGAGAAAGAAGGATGGTGGCAAAGACATAGGGTGGAGGAGTGGGCAATGGAGAGAGAGAGAGACGTTTTGAGAGAGAGAAGCATGAAGAGGGAAGGTGAAAAGAGATAGAGAGAGAAGGATACAAGTTGAGAGAGAGAGAGAGGTCCGGAGAGAGGGATAAAGGTACAAAGGGATAGTGATTAAGGGAGAAGGGAGGGAGAGAGTGATAGAGGGAGGAATAATGAGGGAGGTAAATAGAAGGTGGATAAAGAGGTAGAGATAGAGGGATTTTGTGAGAGTGTTGGAATATTGGACAATACTGAAAGGGGGGTGAATCAGTATTGATAAATTTTAACAATTAAAACTACTTTTAATTTATTCATTAACACACATGATCAATAAGATACATTGATCACAAATTTATCATGGAAGCCCAATTCGAAAAACTGCTAATACTTCCTATTACTGCAAAATTATATTTACAAATAGTTTATGCATGCTACTATAGACAAGGATGCTACAACACCCTATACCAACTACTACTAAAAGGAGGCTACGACCCTTTGTTTTGTCAGCTACAACTAACAGGGTGCTACGAAACCCTTATTTACGATTTTCTACTGGAAGGAGGCTACAACCCCCTTGCATGCATGTATCCTTCCCTATCACCACCCTTCCACCCTAATATGTTTTAAGAAGACTTCCAGATCTTCTTATGTCTTCATTTCTGTCACTGGTTTCTCATCACTTCCTTGGTCTTTGTCTTTTGTTGTTGCTACATGGATCTAGACTATAGAGACATCTTACTTCTAATTTAGGCATCTTCTTGTATATATTTTATTAGTAACATCATTCATCCAATCGTCATGTCTCTTAACCAATAAACACATCCCTTCATAAAATGCACCTCTTCACTATGGAACATGACTTTTCACTATCACACCCTTTCACTAATTAACTTTATATTTATTAAATAAATAATACACTTTGTTTTGATAGTCATTACCTTATTTTAACAAATCCAAAATTTTGCAGATATAATTCATTGTTTGTTCCTTTAGCTTCCATGTTTAATTTACAAACAGTTTCTTCACTACCAGTATCTTTCATGTCATCCTTTATTTTGTTCTTATCTACATCAGCACTTCCTTTGTAAAACTAGATAAGAACTCCATTGATTCCTTGTGCGGGTATTCTTCACCATGTGTAGGCATACATCACAATCATGTGCGGGAATTTGAATACATTATGCAGGCATAAATCCTTCTGCAATTGCCTTTCTGCAACAACCTTTCCACAACAGAATTACTTCAGCAATTTATTTTCCGCAACTATCTTTCTGCAACCTGTCTTTCTACTTCCACAATTACCTTTTTGCATTTGTCTATTTGCAATTAACCTTCCGCAAGTATGATCTTTCTACATTCTCCTTCCTTCCACAATTGCAAGTTGCGGTCCTGCCTTTCAACTTTTTTGAACCAAACTTTCACATTTACCCTTTACACAATCATCCTTTCTGCAATCTACGGTAACTCCTTCCTTCTGTGATTGTGGGCTTCAGGTTGTGGTGTTTCCTTTCAATTTTTTTGAACCAGGCTTCTGTATTTACTCTTTTCGCAATGAGCTTTCCGCAATCTGTGGGAAATCCTTCCTTCCACAATTGCGGATTGTAGTTTGAGGGGATTCCTTTCAACTTTTTTGAAATTATCTTCCATAATATCCTCCCGCAAATCTATTTCTGCAACTCCTATAAACGATAAATTGCTTACGGAATCCTCCTCGTTCGTTGATTAACTATCAAACATGAAACTTCATTTTGGAGTTCTAGAATGTTATATTTTGCACACACTTACTTTGTGAATCCTTTCCCCAGTCGTTGATGATCATCCTTGGATCGTAGTCCTCTGATTGTCTGATCCAACTTGCATTGTTCTAATTCCTCCATAATTTTAACAAGATCGTATTTTCTTGGATCGGATTCAATCCCGACCATCAATCTCTACCTTGCCTCATCTTCGAACGTTCATCCTTGTAATACTTAAATCACTATTTATTTTTTGGATCCAAATCAATCCTTATAATGATCAATGGTCGATCAATGACCCTGTACCATGGTTATATCAAAACTCAATTAATTGATCAGAGGATCGATCAATCCTCCTCATCGATTTGCATATGAAAATGTCCTCTTAATCTGTTGTATCTTACACTTATCAAAACATGGGTTTTCTCATTTTGGCAGGTTTACTTCTTGCACGTGTGACCACCAGAAAGAAATCTAAAAATTGTGGGTTGACCGGCATATCACCAAGGAACAAACCCATGTTGTTTAATGAGTTTATTTACATAAATACTGCATTTGGTGGGAATTTTAAAAAATTCCCTTACGAACTTGTGTGCTGACCCTTAGACACTTTTACAAAACCTTATGTCACCTAGGGTGGATCCTTACTTTCATCAAACATAGAAGGTGAAGTATCTAGAGCATGGGGGACAACATGCTTATTTTATCTATTCCAACTTCATCCTAAATGGCATGTCATCATGTCCTACGTTATTCCTTTGTCATTACTAAACTTCTTTGACATCAATGACAACCATACTCAACATTCTCCCCCTTTGGCATTGATGGCAACAAATTCTCAATTTTCCAATTTTCTCCCCTTTTTACATTAATGACAAAGGATTCCTTCTAAAAGCTTCCCCTATCAACATGTCTCCCCCTGACATGCTGCATTTTCTCCTTTTTATTCGTTGTAAGGAGATTAATCCCAACTTATGTCTAAGATGCTAAAATGATTCTTTGGTTAGTGGCTTATTGAAAATATTAACAATCTATTCTTTAGTATCAATATATTCCAATTTGACCACTTTTTGAGAAATTTGATCTCTTAGAAAGTGATATTTTATTGGTATGTGCTTTGTCTTAGAGAGCATGACAAGATTTTTCAATATGTTTATGGCGCTTGTATTGTCACAATTTATCACTATTGGATGCTCATACTTCAAAAGTAAGTCTTCCAATGTCTTCTTCATCCAAATGACTTGAGTACAACATGATGCAACAACAATATATTCAGCCTCTGATGTAGATAGTTCTATGTTGGATTGTTTCTTGCTTAACCATGATACCAAACAATTCCCCAAAACTAATTTTTCTCCACTTGTACTCTTGCGGTCATCAACACTTCCTGCCCAATCTGCATCAGTGAATGCTCTTAAAGTGAATTCTTTACACTTTTGGTACCATAAACCATAATCCATGGTAACTTTTAGATATCTAAGAATTATTTTTACTACATCTACGTGTGTTTCTTTGGAAGTTGATTGAAATATAGTAACCAATTCTACAGATTGAATCACAACTAGTCTTGTAGTTGTCACATATAGAAGGTTTCCTATAATATATCTATACATGCTATCATCCAATTCCAAGGACTAATCATTCTTGCATAACTTACAACCAGTGATCATAGGAGTACTAATGAGCTTGGAGTATTCCATCTTAAACTTCTTAAGCATGTCTTTGATGTACTTGGTTTGAGAAATGAAGATTCATTTTTCTGATTGATAAACTTGTAATCCCAAGAAGAATGTTAATTCACCCGACATTGACATTTCAAATTACTTCTTCATTTCAGAAGGAAAGTTTACGCTTAGTATTTTTAGATTTCTTCCAAATATGATATCATCCACATAAACAACAACAATGATCATATTCTTATCTTTGATATTTATGTATATATTACTGTCAGTGGCTCCTCTTTTACATCTTGTTGCTTCAAGTAGTTATCCAGCCTTGAAAACCATGCTCTGGGGGCTTGCTTGAGACCATAGAGTGCCTTTTTTAGTTTGCAAACATAGTCTCCATTTTATGGAAATAGGAAACCTTCAAGTTATTCAATATATACTTTCCCATTCAAAAACATAGACTTGACATCCATTTGATATACTTTGAAGTTTTTATAACATGAAAATGCCAAAAACAAACTGAATGCTTCAGTCTTGCTACAGGTGCAAACCTTTCTTCAAAATCAATACCCTCCACTTGAGCATATCATTTACACACTAATATTTCTTTGTTTCTTATCACTTTTCCATTTTCATTGAACTTATTTTTGAAAACCCACTTGGTTCCTACAATATTCTTGTTTGCAGGTCTAGGAACTAGTTCCCAGGTTTAGTTCTTCTCAATTTTATCAAAATATTCATTCATGGATTTGATCCAATCATTATATTTGTTTCCTTCTACAAATTTTTTAGTTTCGACCACTGATAGTATATCTTTTTCATTAAATAGTATTTTTCTTCTTGTACTAACTCCATCATCTTTGTCACCTATGATTTGTGTCTCATATGATTCTTTTGTATTCTTCTAGATGGATCTTTTGTATCAAGTCTTGGAGAGTCTTCATCTTCACTTTCTTGTGAATCTTCTCTTTTCTCTTCTTCTTCTTCTTCTTCTGCTTCATGATCACTTTCATCCTTTTTCAAGACTTCCTTCTCTCCTTCACCACTTGTTCTTTCATCGACATCTTAGATTTTCATTCTTCTTGATTTCATGTCATCTACCTTTACATATACACTTCCTATGATTTTGTGTAGCCTTTTATTGTGACATATATATGATTTCTTGGTGGAAGAATATAATAAAAATATTCCTTCATTAGTTCTAGAGTCTAATTTACCAAGGTCATCTTCATACCTTTTTATGTAGCACTTGCTGCCAAACACTCTAAAATATTTGACTGAGGCAGGTCTTCCACACCATAGTTGGTGAGGGGTCTTGTGATTATTAAATCTGAGTTTCCCTCTATTTAGTATATAAACAATTGTATATATTTCTTCCCTCCAATACACATCTGGAAGTTTTGCTTCATTTAGCATAGTTCTCCAACTTCTTGGATTGTCCTGTTTTTCCTTTCCACAATGACATTTTGCTAAGGTGTCTTTTGGGATGAAAACTGTCTTTTAATTCCATGGGTTTCACAAAATTCATTGAATTCATTTGAAGTGAATTCACCTCCGCTATCTAACCTTAAACATTTTATTTTCAAATTTGTTTCATTCTCAACTTTAGCTTTAAAAATTTTAAACTTCTCAAAAGCTTCTGATTTTTATTTGAGAAATGTAACCCAAGTCATCCTTGTATAGTCATCTATGAACAAAATGAAATAGTACTCTCCTTGCAATCTTTTAGTTCTTGTTGGTCCACAAATATCAACTTGAATTATTTCCAATGGATGTGAGGTTATATGTTCTGTTGTTTTGAAGTTGCTTTTAGTTTGCTTCCCATGTTGACAATGTTTACAAACTGAATTTAGAGGCTTCACAATATTTTGAAAAACCCTTACAACTTCCTTCTTACTTTCTTTCATAAGATTGTCAAATTTTAAGTGCCCCGTCCTTCTATGCCACAACCAACTTTAATCAATCATACTCATGTAGCATTCTTCTTCATTTTCTAGGATGTATACATTAGTTGAATTCCTTACACCAATCCCAACAAGTCTTCCTAAATTCTTGTTTTTGATTTCACATTTCTCAGATTCAAAAGTGCAGACTTGACCTTAATCACATGTTTGACTTACACTAAGGAGATTAAGCTTTAGATCTTCCACTAGCAACACATTTTCATCCTTGATCTTGTTATTGATAGCAATTGTACCTTTTCCAATTATTTTGGAAGACATATTATCTCCAAAAGTGACTTTTCCCTTATTATCTTTTCTTAGGATTGTGAAATTGTTTGGGTCTCTAGTCATATACTTTGAACACCCACTGTCAATATGCCATATATTATGTTTTTCTTTTGCACATAGAGAAATCATGGATGTCTCCTCTTCTTTCCTTTTCTTCCAATATGTTCTATGTTTTTTGTCTTGAAACTCTTTTGCAACAGCCTTCTCTGTGGGAGTTGTTATTTTACAATCTCTTTCTATATGTCCATGGTTATTACATTTGTAACACTCTATGTCATATCTTTGAAGGGGTGCAAAAAAGTTATGGTTTCTAACTTTTGGTTTGTTACCAGATGCATTCTTCTTGTAGTCATGAAACTTTCCATATGCTCTGCAATTTAGGGCTTTATGAGCAAAATTATTACAAGAGTAGAAATGACCAAAACATATCTATTGATATATACTTTTCATTGGTCTTCTAGGAATCACATTAGTTCTATGTTTGTCATGAGAGGATAGAGAATATTTCTTGATTTTTTCATTTTGAATTGGACTCTTAAGTGCAGCAGCATATTTTCTTTTATTACTACCTTGCTTTGTGAGGGAGGAACATTTTGGCTTCTTTTATTTGTCATATACTAATCCAGATTTATCTCTTGATGGTATTTGGCTACTCAAGATGTCATCTAGAATATTTGAAATGTTTTCAAATTTCGGCTTAATAGATTCTTCATCAAACTTCTTTCTAAGGCGCATAATCTGCTTTTCAATCCTTTCAGATTCTTGTATTCTATTTTTGATCTGAAAATATAGGTCCTCTTCAATATTCTTGGCCTCTTGAAGTTGGGACTAATGATTTGGTTTGACTGTTTTTTTTTCCTTCATTTTTCAAGTTCTTCAAGAGCACTAATGAGTTTAGCTTTTAGGTCTACTTCTCCTTCCTCATCTGATTCACCATCTTAAGCTTGAGTTTCTATTCCCATGAACATAATTTATGTTTCCTCATATCCACTTGTGTCTTTATCCTCACTATCTTCCATGGTGTAAAGGATCTTCATATTCTCTTTAAACTTCTTCTTGTTTTAGGTCTTACCCTTTTTTAACTTCTTTGAGGCTTCTCTCTCATCACTATCAACTTGTTTAGGATAGGGACATTTTGAAGCAAAGTGTTTGATTATTCCACAATTAAAACACTTTAGAGGTATGTTTCCTTTGTACTTGTCAATACCTCTCTTAAGTTTCTTGATGAATAGAGATTCTTCATCATCTGAATTCTCCGAGTGATTTTTAGATGGGATTTCAGACATCTTTGTTTCTTTTAAGACCTTAAATACTGCTTCTTCTATTAAAGGTTCATTTTGTCCTCTTATCATCTCATATGTAGAGAAGATCCCATGAAGTTCATCTACTGTCATGAGTTCAATATCGTCTCATTCTTCTAGAGTAGATACTTTTGAGTCATACTTCATGGGCAGGGTTCTTAGTACTTTGTCAACAAATTCTCTCTCCTTTATTACTCCTCCAAGGCCTCTAATAGCATTGACAATTTCATCTACTCTTAAAATATATTCTACAATATTTTCTTCCTCTTTCAATTGTAGACTTTCAAATTGTCTTCTGCATGTCTGAAGTTTGGATTGTTTGACTTTGGATACTCCTTCATAGACATTTTTTAATTTTTCCTAGGCATGTTTGGTTCTCTTGCATTGCATGACTTTTATAAACACTGAATTTGTTAACCCACTCAAGATTGCATTCAGATATTTTGCATTGGCCTCGTATTGGTCTAGTTCATCTCTGTCTTCAAGTAGGTCATATGGTACTTTGTACTCTTTTTCAACAGACCTCCAGACTTCGTATCCAAGAGACATTAGAGGGAACTTCTTTCTTACACTCTCGTATGCATAATTATATCCTGTAAATAATGGATGTATGTTGGTGGCTAACCCTTATTATTGATCCATAGTGGTTTTTAATAGGAAATTTCTTCTAGTGATTGAACTATAGCGAAGGATCCTTCTTCGATACCAATTGTTGGAATATTAGACAATACTGAGAGGGGGGGTGAATCAGTATTGATAAATTTTAACAATTAAAACCACTTTTAATTTATTCATTAACACACATGATCAATAAGATACACGGAACATGAATTTATCATGGAATCCCAATTAGTAAAACCACTAATACTTCCTATTACTGTAAAATTATTTTTACGAATATTTTTTTCCTGCTACTACAAACAAGGATTCTACAACACCATGGTCTCATCCTTCTACAATAGAGAAGGATGCTACAACACCCTATTTACCAGCTACTACTCGAAGGAGGCTACGACCCACTGTTTTGTCAGCTACAACTGACAGGATGCTACGACACCCTTACTAGTTTCTATTGGAAGGAGGCTACAACCCCCTTGCAGGCCTGTAGCCTGCCCTAGCACCACCCTTCCACCTTAATATTTTTTATCAGACATCCAGATATTCTTATATATTCAATTTTGTCACCAGTTTCTCATCACTTCATTGGTTTATGTCTCCTGTTGCTGCTACATGGATCTAGACTATAGAGACACATTACTTCCAATTCAAGCATCAACTTTAATATATTTTATTAGTAACATCATTCATCCAATATTCATGTCTCTTCAGCATCAAACGCATCCCTTCATAAAATGTGCTTCTTCATTCTGGAACATGACATTTCACTATCACACCCTTTCACTAATTAACTTTTTTTTCATTAAATAAATAATACACTGTGTTTTAATAGTCGTTATCTTATTTTAACAAATCTGACATTTTGCAGATATAATTCGTTGTTTGTTCCTGTAGCTTCCATGTTTAATTTACAAACAGTTTCTTCACTACTTGTAGCTTTCATGTCATCCTTTATTTTGTTGTTATCTACATCAACACTTCCTTTGTAAAAGTAGACAAGAAATCCATTGCTTTCTTGTGCAGGTATTTTTCATCATGTGCGAACATACTTCACAATGCTCTGTGGGCATTTAAATACATTGTGCAGGCATAAATCCTTCTACAATTGCCTTTCCACAACAGAAATCATTTTGCAATTTCCTTTCCACAACATGTACATTAGAGAAAATTTCAACTCAAAATGGGCCTTTCAACCCTAATTCAAATTCCATGTCATCATGTGTTAGCCAATGAAATTGATTTAGATTTGAAATACCGTATAATTCTTAAACAAATTTTTAATATAAATTTGGGGATAGGTATCATAAAAAAAACTATTTTTTTTGTTCGTATTTTCGACATATCTCCCTGTGTTTTTACTTAAATTTCAATCGGGAGAGCTCGTTGGATGCGCAATACTCTGCATACTTTTTATGGACCCTGCTAACCCAAAAATGATAAATACTTGAAAAAATGTGATGATGACATCATCATCATGTTTTTTCAGGTATTTCTTGTTTTTGGGGTAGCAGGGTCTGTCAAAAGTATGTATAATGGGTACTCATTGGATGCGGAATTTAATTCTGCATCGAACGATCTCTCTCAATCGAAATTTGAGTTAAACAGCAAGGATATATGTCGAAAATACGATTTAAAAAAAGTAGTTTTTTTCTTTTCTTCCTCCAAAATTAACAAATGTTATTTTATAATTTTAACTATTATTTTATTATTTTTATTAGGAGGCCCATTTTGAATTGAAATTTCCTCTAATGTTTCTGCTTCCGCAATTACCTTTCCACATTTATCTTTCCGTAAAGTGTCTTTCCACAATTAACCTTCTACAACAATCTTTCTGCAATTTGTGAGTTGTAAACTGCAGGACTACCTTTCAACTTTTTCAAACTAGGCTTCCGCATTTACCCTTTCTGCAACGATTTTTCCACAATCTTTGGTAACTCCTTCCTTCCATAATTGCGGGTTACGGGTTACAGATCTTTCTTTCAATTTTTTTGAACCAGGCTTTTGCATTTACCCTTTCTGTAAAGATCTTTCTGCAATCTGTGGGAAATCCTTCCTTCCGCAATTGCAAATTGCGGGTTGCGGGGCTACCTTTAAACCTTTTTTTAAATGGGCTCTTGTAATATCCTCCTGCAAATCTCTTTCTGCAACTCCTATGATATGTCGATTCCTTGAGTAATCCTCCTCATCCATTGATCAATTATCAAACACAGAACTTCTTTTTGGCATTTCAAAATGTTATCTTCTGTGCACATTTACTTTGTGGATCCTTTCCCTAGTCATTGATGATCACTCTTGGATCGTAGTCCTTCAATTGTCTGATCCAACTTGCATTGTTCTAACTCCTCTAGAATTTTAACAAGATCATATCTTCTTATGTTGGATTCAATCTCAACCATCGATCTCTTCCTTGCCTCATCCTCAACCGTTCATCCATGTAATACTTAAAGCATTATTTAGTGTGTGTATCTCCATTGATCCTATGATCCGTCGATCGCTTGAGTAATCCTCCTTGTCCGTTGATCAAATATCAAACACAAAACTTCTTTTTGGCATTTCAGATGGTTGTGATGCTCTATGAGGTTTGGAAGATGGATGTATTGTTATTAGAGATATCAAACCCCTTTTATAATGAGAGACTTTTAAACATTATATTTTAATGTAACCTTTAACTCTTGTTTACCTTCCAATTTCCCCTAGTTCTCTTAGTTAACGTTAAGCATGTAAGCAAACTATCTACTATAACAAAGGCTTAGTTAGTTAACCCTGCAAGCATGTAGAAAACACTTCTAGTTCGAACGAAAGTGTCAGTTCAAATTTGATTCTACTTTTCAAATTTAGCTAAGCATGCAAGCAAACCATCTGCTGTAAGAGGTTTAGTTTAGTTAAAGTTAACCATGCAAGCAAACCATCTAGTTTAAAAAAGGCTTACTTAGTTAACCATGCAAATATGTGGGAAACCCTTAGCAAGCAAACCATCTAGTGTAGAAAAAGGCTTACTTCGTTAACCATGCAAGCATGTGGGAAACACTCAGTTAGAAAACCTTTGTTCAAATTCAGCCTTATTTTTCAAATTTAGTTAAGCTAAAGACAATGAAATAGATTAAGTAATCAACTAAATAAAAAATTAAATAATATCATATTTTATTTACATACATATACTATGACTTTCATAAAAATTTAATGGTAATTAATAAGATAACAATAACAATAAAATAATTTATTTTAATTTTTTTGTAATATTATATTTTATTTCAGTTAGCTTAATGTAAGAAGAGAGCTACTATTTTACTTTTAGATTTATGTATGATTTTATTCTCTAATACATGGGAATTGTGCTGAGCTTTTTGGCCAAGCATTTGTACAATTTTTAATTTTTTATTTAGCATTATTTTAGTTTTAGTGGATAAACCATCAAAACTAAAACTTGAATGAAGGTGAGCCTTTCCTATTGTTGATTTGATGGTGAAGCTCATTTCATGCCGTAAGCATTGGTTTTGATATTGGGCCATCAAATAAACAAAACCTCTCTCAACCATTTTCTCTACCAAAATTTACGCATAAAAAAATATAATAACTCATTTTGAATTTGGTAAATAGTTAGCATGTCATTGACATTGCTAAAATTTATTTAAAAATGAATAACTATTCAAATAGAAAAATTGAACAATGTATCAAGCACCATACACCATGATCAACTGACCATCAATAGACGACAGGAACGACCCACAATTACCGATGGTATGCACTTTGTGTTGGAGTATCGGTGTAACGTCCCCGACCCTTTGACCGGCGAAGAGGACGCTACCATCACATTAACCATCCGATCAAAAACGCCACCATGAACATGAACATACATAAAACCGAAATGCTTGAACATAAAACATGCTAAGATGCATAATCATTCACATACACAGTAGAAGCAAACATACATTCATTCAGGCATTCAACATGTTCATCATCTTTCATTAAACATCAAATATGCTTGTGGAAGTAAAATAGACAAGATTGCTTATCTTATAAAGACATTGTCCTGCAACCAGCTACGTCACTGCAACATTCCACCCAACCATAGGCCATCGTGCTCCTTAATCTCTCAACAACACTGCCACCCCCGAGTTGGGCATGATTCCCCAAAGAATAAGGAATAAGTAGGCTTACACATAGCCAAGGATACACAAAACACAGCCAAACCAACACAATTGGGTTTATATGGCCATCAAGGAGCTGGGAAAAGCTAAATGCTAAGCTGGTGAGCTCATTGAAGAGCTAAGGACACCTACACCAGAACTAGCCTGACTTCTAGGACACCCACGCACACCCAACACAAGGAAATCAGTCCCTTCTCAGCTACACAATCCCTCAGACCCTGAATTCCCTTCCAGTCCTATTCAGGGATTGTGGAGAAGAAAGTCAGCCCTCTAGCTCTGCCTGTGTGGCTCCCAATAACACCAGGTTTATCAAGAAAACCATGCCTTCATTCCCACTCCAACACAATCCAAGACCAACCACTGCATACACGCAGCAAACAAGCAATTCACAGCTCTGACTGGGGAATTCGACTCCTGGGTCATTCTTAGCCCTATCATGGCAAAAATGACTCAATCAGGATCCACAACAACCCACAACACACAAAATCGTGGGGAAAACAATAGCCCGATCTCAACATTGAAGCAACGGGAATACACAGCCCAAACGCAAATGGAATATTCACAAGGAAATCATGAAGGGACCCACATCACCATTCCCACAACTACGGCATTTGCACACACAGAAATCGTGAACGACCATTCACAGGAACAAAATCATGGATGACAGAAATGGCTTCTCCAGCTCTCTGCATGAGGAAAAACGATGGAGAAAATCCTGGGCGTGAGGATGAGCAGAACTACCATCCCTACATGAGGATGAGCAATTCCAGCTTGTGCATGAGGATGAAGAAAGAACATCCCTACGTGAGGGTGGGAAAAAACAATCCAAACCAAAAAACGGTCGCATTGGTTTTCCCTGCCCACGTGAAGATGGAGAGTCTACTAGTGGAGTGGGTGTGTGGGCAAGGACTAACGGTCCTGCTACCCACCATTTCCGAGCAATAACTACCCTCAACTAACATAAGCAGTTTTAAATAGGTGGTTGACACATGACTTTTTCCCCATTGGTTCAAGGTTTAACAACCCCCCCCCCCTTATCCTTGGGAAAATCATGCCTTTTCATTATGGTTGCATTGACATAGTTGGTTGGGAATTACTTTAATTAAAGATGTATATTTACATGATGCTAAAACTAATATGTGTCGTATATCATGATATACCATCGGCAACGATTTCAATCGTCGAACATAACACAACCAAATCAATGGTGGGGATTTTACCTTTAGCTCTGCACCATGATTAATTACAATATATACATCATATATCTTTAATGCAAATGGGGTCAAAATCGGGGTGTTACATTCCCCTCCCCCTTCAATAGAGCTGTCCTCAGTGCTTTACAAAATTTGAACAAAAATGCTACACTGGTACCGCCTCAGTGTTCCGCAGAATTGAACAAAAATGGATGTGCCAATCGCATAGCATCCTCTAGCTCCCACATATCCTCTTCAGGCCTGTAGTGCTCCCATTGCACCTTTACCTGCCCTATGGCTTGGTTCTGGAGCATTGTGACCTTCCTGTCGAGGATGCGCATTGGATCGATTTGGAATTCTCCCTCGAGTTCCAACTGAATCACATCACAATTAATCACATGGTTAGGATCATGTACCTATTTCTTAAGCAAAGAAACATGAAAAACATTATGAGCTCTAGTGCTATCAGGCAATGCAAGTCTATATGCAACTGGCCCTATTCTTTCAAGAACTTCAAACGTCCCACATTGGTGACAACTTGGCACAACTTCCAAGCTTCAAGGAACTCTCCTTGGCCCTCACTCTAAGGTAAACATGATCCCCAACACTGAACTCCCTATTCACCCTATGCTTATCTGCATAGCTTTTCTATATGTCCTGTGCTGCTTTCAGATTTTGCCTGATCTTTACAACCTCCTGCTCCATCTCCTTGAGCAATTATGGACCAAGAACAACCCTGTTCACTAGATTATCCCAAGTCACTGGTGTCCTACACCTTCTTCTGTACAAAGCTTCATACGAACTCATCCCCAAGGATGCTTGCTGTCCATTGTTATAAGGAAACTCTACCAAGTGTAAATAATCTTCCCACTTTGTTGGTTTGTCCATCATGTACATGCGAATCATATCTTCAAGCACCTGATTAATTCTCTCTGTCTGCCCATCTGTCTGAGGATGGTATGCAGTGCTGAAGTTTAGCTTTGTACCCAAATCTGTAAACAACCCCTTCCAAAAATTGGAAGTGAACTTGACATCTTGGTCAGAGACTATTATTTTCAGCAATACATGCAATTTGAAAATATCATTCATGAAGATCTTTGCAATGTCATCAGTCTTATGCGTAGACTTCACCGGTATAAAATGTGTTGCCTTAGTCAGCTTATCTACCACAACCATGATGGAATCATGTTGTCTCCAAGTCATCGACAATCCTGTAATAAAATCCATGAAAATAAATTCCTATTTTCGTTCTGGAACTGGCAAAGGCTGCAACAAGCATGCTGGGTGTTGATGCTCAACCTTTACCTGCTGACACTTCATGCACCTTGAAATGTATTCAGCCATATCCTTTTTCATTCCAGGCCAAAAGTACTACTTTCTGGCTGTAGCAATTGTCTTCTGGTATCCTAGGTGACCAAAATATAGAACTTGATGGATTTCATCCATAAAAACCCTCCTCAAATTTGCTACATTCATAATATAAATTTTTCCCTTATAAGTAAGAATTCCATCTTCTTCCAATTTATATCCCTCATACCTCTTCTCAAGACTTTGCTGCTGTAATTTGTCTGTCACTAGCTCATACAATTCATCTCCAGCAATACGATTAACAATCTGCTGCCTCAAATCGGATTGGCAAATACTAAGAGATGCCACATGAATTTCCTTCATCTTCCTACTGAGTGCATCAGCTACCTTATTCTCTTTTCCCTTGATGTGCTTGATTTCAAAATCAAACTCACATAAAAACTCCAACCATCTCGCTTGCCTAGCATTCAGGGCAGGCTGGTCAAATAGATACTTCAGACCACAATGGTCTATCCTGAGCTCAAATCTTCTACCCATCAAGTAATGCCTCCACATCTTGAGGGCATGTACTATGGCTGCAAGCTCTAGATCATGAGTGGCATAGTTCTTCTCATTCTCCTTCAGCTTTCTCGACTCGTAACATATCGCGTGGTTGTCTTGCACAAGGACTCCTCCAAGCCCTTGTCCGCATGCATTGGTACACACCACAAAATATTTTTCTGGATCTGCAACTTTCAATACTGGTGCACTGGTGAGAAAACTCTTCAACTGCTGGAATCTTTCTTCACCCCTCGATGTCCATTCAAACTTTATCCCCTTCTTTTTCAAAGAAGTGATGGCATGAGCAACTCTAGAGAATCATTCAATGAATCTCCTATAGTATCCTGCAAGTCCCATAAAAGATTTTACATCTGTCACATTTCTTGGAGTAGGCCAATTCATAATGGCCTCAATATTTTCAAGGTCCACAGATATACCCTCCTCCGAGATAATGTGACCCAAATACTGAATTCTATCTCTATAGAAGTCACACTTACTCGGTTTTGCATACAGCTAATGCTTCCTGAGCAATCACAATGTCAATTTCAAATGCTCTTCATGTCCCTCCTCATTCTTAGAATAAACAAGAATTTCATCAAGGAAAGCTAGAATGAACTTTTCCAAATACTTGCTGAAGACATGGTTCATAAGGCACATAAATGTAGCTGGTGCATTTGTGAGACCAAATGGTACCACTACAAAATCATAATGTCCATACCTTGTTCTGAAGGTTGTCTTATGAATGTCTTCATCCTTGATTCTCACCTAATGATAACCAGACCTCAAGTAAATCTTGGAAAATACCTTTGCTTCTCTCATTTAATGAAAGAGGTCATCAATCCTAGGCAAATGGTATTTATTATTCACAGTAACCTTGTTCAACTGTCTGTAATCAATACACAACCTAAGTGTACCATCTTTCTTCTTTACAAACAGAACATGTGCTCCCCAAGGAGACACACTTGACTGGATATACTTCTTTTCCAACAACTCCTGCAGTTGCATCTTCAGTTCTAGCATCTTTGGTGTACTCATCCTGTAGGGTGTCTTGGACACTTGTGCTGCTCTTAGCACAAGTTCAATTGTGAAATCAATGTCCCTCTTTGGAGCAAGTCCTAAAATCTCATCAGGAAACACATCACTGAATTCCTGTAACACTTGATAGTCCTCCAACCTAGGAGTTTCATCCTCTGGTGCCTCCAAAATATGAGCTGCATACAACTGGAAACCTTTCCTATAGAACTTCTTCAACTGCATTGCTAAAACCTGCCTTACTGAAATCACCTTTGGAATACCTTTCACAACTACTGGGTTCCCTTCTTTATCCATGCATTTGAAAGTCTTGTTATAACAGTCAAGATTTACCCTGTGAGCTTCTAACCAATCCATTCCAATAAGAACATCATAGGAACGAAGTGGTAGAACATTCAGATCTACACAAGTGATCAATCCATTCATAACCAATGGACATTTCTCTACCACTTCACTAAATTTTCTCTTAGTTCCAATGACTATCTGAACTAACCAAGATTTCCAATGCTTTACTTTCTTAAAAGCACGCATCTCCACTACTCTAGGAGTAATGTAACTATGAGTAGAACTAGGTTCAATCAAAATAGAAACAGATTGCTCAACAATCTTACCTGTAACTTCAACCACAATTGACTGGTGATCTACCTGACGGTCCTCCAGTGCTGCATAAATCCTGGGGACTGCCCTTACTACTTGACCCACTGTTTCTGCTTCTTGAATGTTGTAAGATGTCCTTGCACTCTCATTCTTGAGTGGACAATTTCTGGGCATGTGGGGTCCTCCACATTTCCAACATTGAAGTGGTCCTCTATTCTATTGTGGATCTTTAGGCTTTTTTCCTGTCACTCCAACTGGCTTACTCGCAGCTTGGGATGGTTGTTTCTACTGATTCCTGAAGTTAGAAGGTTTGAAACCTTTCTTTCTTTGGTCAAACATCTCATTCTTCTTGTCCTTCCATGCCTTATGGTAATCCGATTTACCTTTGCTTTGCTCATAGCAATACTTAGCCTTCCTTATTGCTTCTTCAAGAGTTCTCGGTTCATAAAACTCAATTCTATCTTTGTAAGACTGAGGCAATCCACTCAGAAGACGCTGGACCTTTACTTTTTTATCTTTGATGTACCTGACATACCTCAACAATTCCAAGAACTTATTCGCATACTCTTCCATGGTCTGCTGTCCCAATCTCAGCACATGGAACTCCTTAATCTTGTCATCATAATACCTGTCAGAGAGGTATTTCTACTTGAAATACTTCTTGAACTATTTCCACTTAAGTCTCCTTTCACTGATCCTCTTTACTTTCTTGAAGTGTTCCCACCAAATGGATGCTCTTCCATTTAGATTGAATATGGCGACTCTTGCCTTCATGTTTCTCGAATAATCCTGAACTTGAAAGTATTTCTTTATCCCAATAAGCCAAGCTTCAGCCTCTTGTCCAGTCTTTACCTCACCATCAAATGTAGGAGGTTTAGCCTTCTTAAATTCATCCCTAGAGCGATCCCTATGGTGTCTCTTTCTTTTTCTTTTACGAGAAGAAGAGCTTGAATCCCCGTTGGACTCTTCGGAGTCACATGATCCACTAGAAATCCTTCTCCTTCTCCTAGTACTGCTCTTACTGCCTTCTAGTCATGTTGTACCTCGCCCAAAGTCTATCTTTCTTTGCAAGTCTGTCAAACTATGCAACATAGCAGCATTCAGCTGATGCTGCTCTTCCTGGGCTTTAATCAAGCTTCTCATGGTGGATACAACATCTGATGGTGTCTCTTGGAATATACTTCCATTAAACTCTATGTCATCATGTCCATTATGGACATTGTCTCCCATGGCATCTCGCCCATGCTCATAAGAATCCCAAGCATCATAGCCGTCATGGGTTCTCATAACTGAACTACCACTTAGTTACCAACCACACTACCAGGAATACTGCCCTTGAAGGTGTCTATGATTCTGTAAACGTGTTAGTAACACAACAGTTAGATGCATAACATTGATATAATTCAGAATTACTTACCTTCACTTGGAAAAAATCATAAAATAACAATTTTGACCAAACACAAAATTTTCTTCATCAAGGACATCTGTCTCAAGGGGACGATGGGGGTCAAGGGCGCTTGGCCTCTTGTGGCTTTCGCCACTGCAAGGTGGGTCGAGGGTAGCACCCTCGTTTTTTTTTTGTAAAACATTGGTTTTCGTGCAATCTGGTGCATAAGATCATTCCCACTTCCTCCTTTTCAGCCCTGAAAATCCACTGAAAAACTGCTGAAAATCCCACTTGAAATTAGCCGAAATCCGTTGGAAAATCCCACCTCAGAAACTCAAAATTTCCTTTTTTGCCCAATCGGACCTCATCCCAACTAAATTTATGACATTTCGGCGATCCAATCCACAACTCCCTCCAGTGCTCATCGGTGGCCCTAACAACTAACATCGTCCAATGTATCAACAGCTCCAACAACTTAAAGTTTTCCACTGTATCGGATCTTTAGTCATCTAAGCTTCTGGACTACTACCGACGGCGACTTCATCAACTAATTCCCTCTGGTATGTCAATGATCAGAAACATTACCAACTACGGCATCAGTGAGGAGTCTAACTCCATAACACTGCATCGGCGGTCAGAACCACTGCTCATTGGGTGGATAGTTAACTAGGAAGCCACAATTATAGGTGGTAATCCCACTGTGGGTTCCACAGACCACAACTCATAGGTTGTCGGAAGCTCTATCCACTATTGACAGTCAAAGCCTCTAACCGTTGGAAGGATAGTCTATTAAACAGCTGCAACGATGGGTGCTCGAACAACTAAATCCTTCCGATGTTCATCGGGGGTCCGTTTAATTTATCTTCTCCACCATATCAGCGGTCCAAACCACTAACTTTCGTCGATCACCAATGGTCTCAACACTTAGACAAAATTTTCGAAAATTTTTCTCTTCTTCTTTCCAAGGAACATATCATATGCCGGCGGTCGGAGCCACTAAGTGCTATGTGTCGGCAATCGGAGCATCAGTGGTTGAACTTCTATTCATCAGAGTGCTAGTCCATATGGCAACCGTAATGGCGGATTGACAAACATCTAAGTTCTTTCGACGCATCGACGGACCCAACAACTAATTTCTTCTGTGGCGTCGGTGACCCAATCCATTATCTTGCTCTGACGTATCGGCGGTCTCATCAACTATTTTTCCTTGACGGCATCGGTAGTTCGAACAACTAACTTATTCCGACGGCAATGATGTTTCGACGGTTCCTTCGTCTAACTTTCACCGATTTGCTCAAATAATCTTTGCCGACGGCAAAAGTCAACATCAAGGGTTTCTTCGACTAAGTTGATCCAGCATTTCGGCGGTCTTTGGCTGATCTCCGCTGAAATTGTGGCTCCCACATCCACTAAGTTTCACCGACGGGCGACGAACACTCAGAAAAATTTTCAAAATTCTATCTGCCTGCCCCTCGTTGGGTGGCCTTTCGACTATGCTTTCCGATGTATCAAAGGACCCTCCCGCTTAGTCCTCCCATGGTCTAACAAGTTTGGGAAAATTTTCTGTCATTCATATTTCTTCCTGCTGGGATCTTGCAACCTGCCCCTACTAACTGGTTCTTCATGGCCCATTCAGGACCAATGTTGTAACATAGGCTCTGATACCACAATGTAACGTCCCCGACCCCCCGACTGACGAAGAGGACACTACCATCACATTAACCATACGGGAAAAACCGCCCCCATGAACATGAACATACATAAAACTAAAATGCTTGAACATAAAACATGCTAAGATGCATAATCATTGACATACACAGTGGAAGCAAACATACATTCATTCAGGCATTCAACATGTTCATCATCATTCATTAATTATCAAATATGATTGCGGATGTAAAACAGACAAGATTACTTATCTTATAAAGAACTTGTCCCACAACCAGCTACATCATTGCAACGTTCCACCCAACCATAGGCCAACGTGCTCCTTAATCTCTCAGCAACGCTGCCACCCCCAAGCTAGGCATGATTCCCCAAGGAATAAGGAACAAGCAGGCTTACACATAGCCAAGGAGACACAAAACATAGCCAATCCAACACAGTTGGGTTTATCATGCCATCAAGGAGCTGGGAAAAGCTGAATGCTAAGTTGGTGAGCTCATTGAAGAGCTAAGGACACCTACACTAGAACTAGCCTGACTTCTAGGACACCCACGCACACCCAACACAAGGAAATATGTCCCTTCTCTACTACACAGTCCCTTAGACCCTGACTTCCCTTCCAGTGATATTCAGGGGTTGTGGAGAAGAAAGTCAGCCCTCTAGCTGTGCCTGTGTGGCTCCCAATCATACTAGGTTTATCAAGCAAACCATGCCTTCATTCCCACTCCAACACAGTCCAAGACCAACCACTACATACACGCAACAAACAAGCAATTCATAGCTCTGACTGGGGAATTCGACTCCTGAGTTGTTCTAGGCCCTATCGTGGCGAAAACGACTCAATGGGGATCCATAGCAACCCACAAACTTAAACGAACCCACAGCACACAAAATCATCCATGCTAGGCTTTGCCCCTCTCGGAGCTAGCTCGCATTGGTGTTCCTCTCTGTCGCGACATGGAGACCAACTTGAGCCGATCCTACCTGAAATATACAAGATGGGGAACGCTTCTTCTTGCAATACACCAAGAGAAAGCAAACACAGAGACACAGAGAACCTCTAGACGCACAGGGAGCCAAACAATGCTCCAACCTAGGCCATAAATCACAATGTCGTTCAAAACTATACTCCTGTCAGTTGAGGTACATGTGTGCAATAACATTCGTTGCAGGGCCATGAGAGCTTCTATGAGGACGAATCTTCACCAGCCCGAGTCGCATGAGCCGAAGTGACAATCGGAGTGTCTCCCATGCTCAAAGGGCTTAGAATGTTCTAGAGGATCGAGCTGTCGCAGTAGGTGTTAATGATAGGCTCATGTTGATCGCCACATGTTCTTTGCGATGGCCAGGGGGAGGCACAACGGTTGCCGAAATTATCACCCGCAACTAGGAGGGTCCTACCCATGTTGATATATTTATTTTTTATTATTTTTTAAATATTTTTTAAAATGAAATTAATCAAATTAAAGATAATGACAATGACAAATACCAAATGAACTTATCCAACATAAAATTCACTTTTAAAACATCACTATAGTCAACAAACTACTTAATATTTATAGATGTTATACATCTAGGATATAAGTCAATAAAGCATTTCCAAATATCAATATAATTGAGTTATTAGAAACTTAGATAGCTAGTAAAAAATGCATCGAACAAAGATGTTATTTTGTAAGAATTAAAACTTATCATTGCATTTAATGTTATTTGAGAATCAAATATGGTCAATTTAATGTTTTGAGGATTAAATGATGATGATGACTTTAAGAAGGATATTATTTGGTTTGCTTTAAAATTTTATTCCTATGTTTAAAAAGCTTCAGGAGAAGCTCTCCTAACTCATTATATACAATTAACTTTTTGAGGATTACAATATACCTAGATACATTTTATTGAACATGGAAAAGTATTTTTTATACATCTCACATCATATGTATTTCATTCACACTTTTTTTTACTTGAAACTATTAAATTACCACCAATTTTTTTACATTTTGTATTAGCTTAATATTTTCCTACCAATTAAAATACTCGTATACTATCTATAGTGACAAATGTATATTCAACATTATTTTATACATTATTCATTTATAACTAAGCATGAAACTTAATGGAACTTGTGTGGTTATCATATTTAGAAATCTAAAAAAATATCTACAAAATGGAAATGATATTTACACTTAACATATAAGGATTATATACTTTATGATGAACTATTTTCAACACTATCTTGAAAAAACATAAGCAAAAATAGGATAAGACTTAGCCTCGTTGGTTGACATTTTTTTAAAGAATGATAATATAGTTTTTAAGTTAGAGGCAAAAAAAAAAAATGTAAATATTAAATTATTTATAAAAGGTTTAATAAAAAAGTTTAATAATTAATTAAAATTAAATTAAAAAATATCAAAATTTTAAATTTTCAACTTTTCACTTTAATTTTTTAGATAAGATAATTTTTTTTTTTATAAAATAAATTTCAAAGCATAAATGACATTTTTTTTATATAAGATAAATTTTATTTTTTATATAAAATAAATTTCAAAGCATAAATGAAATTTTTAATTTTTTTTATATAACATTAATTTTATTTTTTATATAAGATAAAATTTGAAGTATAAATGACATTTTTTTATTAGATAAATTTCTTTTTCAATACCTTTACCATCTATGCTTTTAAATCTATTGACGAGAATGAAACAAATGTAATATCGAGATTGATTCTATGGGCGTTATCCTTTATGGGTGTCTTCCAAAATTAATAATTAATAATTTCAAAAAAATAAAAAATAGCTTAATTAACATGTGATAAGTTAGTTGTAAAAATTAAAATTAATCTTCAACCATTAGATTATTAGATACAACTACGAGCTTAACTCCATGTATTATTATATAGAACTATTAGCTTAATTCCAATGATTATAGAACTGTTAGCTTAAATTCAACTCTAATCAAAGTTATATTTAATAATTGTTAACCAATAATTCTACAACTATTAGCTTAACTTCAACTCTAATCATGTAACGTTTAAGAGTCGAACTTTTAATAAAATAATAAAAAAACATTATCAATATGTCAAATAAACCTATTTCACATATATTAAATTTAGTAATACGTTGTTGCTCTTTAGTTTTATAATTTTATGATAAACTTTAAGTCATATGACATTTTCTATGTTTTCCTATTTTAAGATAAACTTTATTTTTTAATTGAGCTTCAGTATCAATTGTTAAGTAAACACAATGATTATGAAATGTAAAAATTTAGCATACATATACATGTCCCCAAAATGTAAAGATTTAGCAGTCATATACATGCCCCATCCTGACACATATTTTTTTAAGAAGCATCCCCAGCACTCTAAGAAAAATGTAAGAGATAATGGCAATCCATCAGAGACTTAGAAAAACTTTTCAATTACTTTGTCAAAACAGACAGCACGATGGGGCTGGCCGAGCTCATGCGAGCAAAAGAGTTCTTGAGACTGATGCGGATTGAAGCATGCTAATGGATGACTGTGGGATGTCTGAGAGTGAGAACACCATTATTGTGAGATGTAACAAAAATTAATCTACATGTATTAGGGACATCCTTGATTGTAGGTAAAAGCAATGCATCTAGCTGCTGAATATAATCTACATAAAGATGAGAGATACATTCTGAGCTTTCCCTTCCCTTAATGAGCTCTCACTCTATTGAATCAAGTTCTTTTGAAGGTTACTCTGCAAGGTAGTTAAATAATTTTCTCTTATATCAAATAAAAAGCAAAATGGTTTTTCCAACCTAGCAAGGGCCATAAATTTTGAAAAAAAAATGCCTCCAAATTAACGGTTACATTAAAATTTAATACATCTATTCAGCCTTGCTAGCGTTCGTCTCAATTCTGCACATTGTTTATTTCTGCAAACTTGCAATATTCGCAATATGGACTGTTTCATGGGACGTTATGATAACTCAATATTCGCATTATGGACTATTGCGTTGGGTTTGAAAGATGTGATCGAGGTAAAACACTTGGAAGAAATTGAGGTAAAACTCTTGCATTAGCATGAGCATCAACATCAGAAGGAAGAAGTTGACGCTGAGGCTGATAAAGAGATTGAGGTAAAACACTTGCAGGATGACGCTGAGGCTGAGGCTGATGAAGCTGAGGCTTAGGATCAGGCTCAAGTTGAGGCTGAGGCTGAGGTTGAAGTTCTAGCTTTCTAATAAATGTTGTCATCATCAACATATCAACATCATCCCACTCATAGACATCTGGTTGCATGTTCATGATGTTTGACTCAGTTGGAAAACCTTGGACGTTATTGGATGCCCACACGTATGGTTTTACATGACAATCTGAAGCATTTGTGTATGTTTTGGATCCATATGAGGTGCTTTGTAGGTGTCTTGGATTCCACCCCGGTATAGATTGAATTTGATTATAGCTATTTTGTTGGTCCTGAGTTCATGCATAATGAGATTGAATGTTGTACCTACTCATTTTCATGAAAAAGGAAATAATTTCAGTCAGATTAAGTTTACATAAGTTTGGTAGCAGATAGCTTACAATAATTTCAAAATATTTACATAAGTTTGGTAGAAAATAGCTTACAATTGACGTTGAATTATGGCATCATCTGCATGTTTGGCTTTTATCAAGTTGCGAGCATTCTCTACTTTCTCAACTTTCTTTTCTGCATTTAGAGTTAGTGCGGTGAGGTCAATATTAAGAATCTAGAATCTAACTATTATAAGAATCTATAATAGATGATGGAGAAAATTTAAATATTTTAATTAAAAAAAATTGACTCTTATATCCCTTCAGGGGTTTAACAGAGACAACTAAAACTAGTCTGGGTAGACACGTTGACCAGTAGGTATTCTAGTCTGGGCGTCTCTCGGGTTGTTCTATTCATTAGGGTCATGGACTGCATTACGAGTGACTCCACAACTGAATGAGAAGTTCAGAGTCAGGTCTATAGCAGTTTAATATTTAGTTGTTTCTGAGCACTGCACTATCATGGCTTTCCTAGCATTTTGGAATACAAAAAATAAAAATAAAAAACTTTAGTTTTATGAGTCTCAGTTATCAAGCTCAGTTAACATAAGGTTTAAGCCTCAAATCTCTGGGTGGTTATGCAGAGGCTTCACTTCATTTCCCCTTCTAATTAAGTCTCATAAAGAGACTCAAACTCTGTAGCATCCTTAAAAAAATAGAAAATACTTGAGGATTTCTCTAAATAATCCATCATTAAAAAAAATCCTAATTTTCATAACTTTCCTAGCCTTTTGAAAATAAATAAATAAATAAATAAAACCGTTGCGAGTGGCTTTCCTATCCTTTTGGAACAAAAAAAATAAAAATAAAAATTTGATGCGGACATAGTTTTACCTTTGGGATGGTTGTTCATATGTCCACTAAGAGCTTGTGGTTTGTTAAATGCAGTATGACAAAACCTGCACCGGAAGGGTGTTAGAGTGAGAGCTTCTTCCTTCATAGGCTGCTTTCCTTTCTCTGCATATAAGTTTGAAAAAGGTTTAAAATAGACCACAACATATTATAAACTTAAAAATCTATTTCTCATTAAAAAACAATTAACCATGAGAACCAAGCATATTTAAAAAAACTGCAGCATATCATAAACTTAAAAATCTATTTTCCATTAAAAACAATTAACCATGAGAACCAGGCATATTTAAAAAACTGTTTCCCTCACCACTAGCCGTAAGCATTTTTTTACTGAAAAAGAAAGACTCCGTCGGTTATCAACTATATTCTTCACCCACCATAACTTACTATAGAAATTCAAACATACCTTTGTTTTCCATGATGGTTGTGATTTTCTGCGAGGTTTGGAAGATGGATGTATTGTTATTAGAGATATCAAACCCCTTTTATAATGAGAGACTTTTAAACATTATTTTTTAATGTAACTTTTAACTCTTATTTACTTTCTAATTTCCCTTAGCTCTCTTAGTTAACGTTAAGCATGTAAGCAAACTATCTACTCTAACAAAGGCTTAGTTAGTTAACCATGCAAGCATGTAGGAAACACTTAGTTCAAATTTGATTCTACTTTTCAAATTTAGCTAAGCATGGAAGCACACCATCTGCTGTAAGAAGTTTAGTTTAGTTAAAGTTAATCATGCAAGCAAACCATCTAGTGCAAAAAAGGCTTACTTAGTTAACCATGCAAGCATGTGTGAAATACCCTCCTCTGAGATAATGTGACCCAAATACTTAATTATATCTCTATAGATGTCACATTTTCTCAGTTTTGCATACAGTTGATGCTCCCTAAGAAATTGCAATGTCAATTTCAAATGCTCTTCATGTTCCTCCTCATTCTTAGAATAAACAAGAATTTCATCAAGGAAAACTAGAATGAACTTGTCCAAATACCTGCTGAAGACACTGTTCATAAGGCACATAAATGTAGCTGGTGCATTTGTGATACCAAATGGTACCACTACAAACTCATAATGTCCATATCTTGTTCTTAAGGCTGACTTATGAGTGTCTTCATCCTTGATTCCACCTGATGATAACCAAACCTCAAGTCAATCTTGGAAAATACCTTTGCTCCTCTCATTTGATTAAAGAGGTCATCAATCATAGGAAAAGGGTATGTATTATTCATAGTAACCTTGTTCAAATGTCTGTAATCAATACACAACCTGAGTGTACAATCTTTCTTCTTTACAAACAGAATAGGTGCTCCCCAAGGAGACACACTCGGCTGGATATAATTCTTTTCCAACAACTCCTACAGTTGCATATTCAGTTCTAGCATCTCTGGTGTACTCATCATGTAAGGTGTCTTGGACATTGGTGCTGCTCCTGGCACAAGTTCAATTGTGAAATAAATGTCCCTCTTTGGAGAAAGTCCTGGAATCTCATCAGGAAACACATCCCTGAATTCCTGTAACACTTGATAGTCCTCCAACCTAGGAGTTTCATCCTCTAATGCCTCCAAAATATGAGTTGCATACAACTGGCAACCTTTCCTACAGAACTTATTCAACTGCATTGCTGAAACTTTCCTTACTGAAATCACCTTTGGAATACCTTTCACAACTACTAGGTTCCCTTCTTCATCCATGCATTCAAAATCCTTGTTATAATAGTCAAGCTTTACCCTGTGAGCTTATAACCAATCCATTCCAATAAGAACATCATAGGAACCAAGTGGTAGAACATTCAGATCTACACAAGTGATCAATACATTCATAACCAATGGACATTTCTCTACCACTTCACTAACTTTTCTCTTAGTTCCAGTGGCTAGCTGAACTAACCAAGATTTCCTATGCTTTACTTTCTTAAAAGCACAAATCTCCACTACTCTAGGAGTAATGTAACTGTGAGTAGAACCAGGGTCAATCAAAATAGAAACAGATTGCTCAACAATCTTACCTGTAACTTCAACCACAGTTGACTGGTGATCTGCCTGACGGTCCTCCAGTGCTGCATAAATCCTAGGGACTGCCCTTGCTACTTGACCCACTATTTCTGCTTTTTGAATGTTGTAAGCTGGCCTTGCACTATCATTCTCGATTGGACAATTTCTGTGCATTTGGGGTCCTCCACATTTCCAACATTGAAGTGGTCCTCTATTTTCTTGTGGATCTTTAGTCTTTTATCCTGTCACTCCAACTGGCTTACTCATAGCTTGGGATGGTTGTTTCTGTTGATTCCTGAAGTTAGAAGGTTTGAAACCTTTCTTTCATTGGTCAAACTTCTCATTCTTCTTGTCCTTCCATGCCTTATGGTAATTCGGCTTACCTTTGATTTGCTCATAGCAATACTTAGCCTTCCTTTTTGCTTCTTCAAGAGTTCTCGGTTCATAAAACTCAATTCTATCTTTGTAAGACTGAGGCAATCCACTCAGAAAATGCTGGACCTTCACTTTTTCATCTTTGATGTACCTGACATACCTCAACAATTCCAAGAACTTATTCGCATACTCTTCCATGGTCTGCTGTCCCAATCTCAGCTCATGGAACTCCTTAATATTGTCATCATAATACCTGTCAGAGAGGTATTTCTGCTTGAAATACTTCTTGAACTGTTTCCACTTAAGTCTCCTTTCGTTGATCCTCTTTACTTGCTTGAAGTGTTCCCACCAAATGGATGCTCTTCCATTCATATTGAATATGGTGACTCTTGCCTTCATGTTTCTCGAATAATCTTGAACTTGAAAGTAATTCTTTATCCCAAGAAGCCAAGCTTCAGCCTCTTGTCCAGTCTTTACCTCACCATCAAATGTAGGAGGTTTAGCCTTCTTAAATTCATCCCGAGAGTGATCCCTATGGTGTCTCTTTCTTTTTATTTTACGAGAAGAAGAGCTTGAATCCTCGTTGGATTCTTCGGAGTTAGATGATCCACTAGAAGTCCTTCTCCTTCTCCTAGTACTTCTCTTACTACCTTCTAGTCATGCTATACCTCGCCTAGAGTCTATCTTTCTTTGCAAGTCTGTCAAACTCTGCAACATAGCAGCATTCAGCTGATGCTACTCTTCCTGGGATTTAACCAAGCTTCTCATGGTGGCTGCAACATCTGACGGTGTCTCTTGGAATATCCTTCCATTAGAATCTATGTCATCATGTCCATTACAGACATTTTCTCCCATGGCATCTCACGCACGCTCGTAAGAATCCCGAGAATCATAACCATCATGGGTTCTCATAACTGAACCACCACTTACTTACCAACCACACTACTAGGAATACTGCCCTTGAAGGTGTCTATGATTTTGCAAATGTGTTAGTAACACAACTGTTAGATGCATAACATTGATATAATTCAGAACTACTTACCTTCACGTGGCAAAAATCATAAAATAACAATTTTTCCCAAACACAAAATTTTCTTCGTCAGGGACGTCTGTCTCAGGGGGACGATGGGGGTCAACGGGGATTTCCCCCTTGTGGCTTCCACCACTGCAAGTCGAGTCGAGGGCAGTGCCCTTGTTTTTTTTTTTTTTTGTAAATCATTGGTTTTTGTGCAGTCTGGTGCATAAGATCTCTGCCACTTCCTACTATAATAAATGATTAGTTCATTCAATTTTAACCATACAAGCAAACCATCTACTATAAGAAATAATTAGTTCATTAAAGTTTAACCATACAAGCAAACCATCTCCTATAAGAAAGGCTTAGTTAGTTAACTATGAAAACATGTGGGAAACTCTTAGTTACAAAGGCTTAGTTCAAATTTTGCCTTACTTCTCAAATTTAGCTAAGCTAAAGATGGGAAATAGATTGAGCATTAAAAGAAATAAAAAAAATTAAATCATATCATATTTTATTTAAATACATAAAAGATAATAATTATAAAATAATTTTTTTATTTTTTAATAAATATTATATTTTATTTCACTTAACTTAATGTAAGAAGAGTGCTAATAATTAATTTTTAGACTTATGTATGATTATATTCTTATTAATTAAATTATTATGTGTGTGTAGGGACATCTAGTGAATATCCTAGTGGAGAGTTTTGTTTCTTATGCCTCGGAAATGTGCTAAGTGTTTGGTCAAGCTTTTGCAAAGTTTTCAAAATTTTTATTTTAGTATTATTTTGTAAATTGCAAATTGTCTTAGTTTGAATTGGCGATCCAATCAATGTTGTCATCCTCAATGCTTGGACTTGAGGCATTGACAATCTGTTGACAAGAGTTGGATCTATTATGTAGTTAGTTAGTCCAATACTTGAATGCAGGTGAGGGTGAGTGCAAGCTAATGAGGGTTAATTTTGGCACATTAGATGTATTAGAAAATTGAAAAATCAAGCATCCCTCAATTTAATTGGAGTTTTTGAGATACTCACACAAAATATCTTGCTTTGATTAAAAAAGATGAAATGTAGAAAATTAAATTACGTTTCAGTTTTATGTATTGAAATTTGCCAAGTTTCATTTTTTCTAACAATCACTTTTTTTATTTTTCAGGTAAATGGTAAGGTATATGTTTTTGTAGGTGCGGCCTTTGAGAGTCTAAATGATTATTTCGGGCTACAAAGAATTGCAGGCATATAGAGAACATATAGCACTAGTGCAACACTATTTTTCGAAACTAAAATTAGTAATTTTGAATTTTTTTATAATTATCTAAGTGATCATTCCTCGAAAATGGTATGTCTAAGTTTGTGGGTGGAGCCTTTGAAGGTCTTAATGAAATAATCAAGAAATGGGTTTTTAATAGAATGTAGAGGTTAGTGTCTTTTAGTGCACCATAGAATTTGTTTTTAAAACGATTAAGAATTGAAAAAGTTATGGAAAAAATACTAACAACAAGTTTTTGAGTTTAGGAGTTAGGACACAATAAAAATTGAAAAACAAATATAATATTTTTAAATAAAAATATATATATTTAGAATCTGTAGAAAAAATATTATTTATCTTTAAGATTTTGTCAAAAATTATTGTGTGCAGCATACTATAAGGAGTGCGTAAGAAATTGCTTCTTTAGAAACTGGAAGAAATGCCCATTTAGTTATGGTTTATCCTATAACATAGCACAAGTTTGGTATTATCAAAGCAAACTCCAAACCATACACATAGGACTATTGGTGACATGCAAGCAAGTGAATTAGCATGGTTTAGGTAGTACAAAACGAGAGTGGTTTATGTTTAAATTCAAATTACATTTATTTCCCTTATAGAATTGTAAAACGTGTGCGCGTTATAGAACTACAAAACGTGGGTGCATTATAGAACTACAAAATGTGTGCGCATTATAGAACTACAAAATGTGTATGCGTTATGTGGTTATATAACATGTGCACATTATGTAGAGCAGAAATGCTAGCACTATATGGAAGAAATCAAATGTAGGTTAATAGTTGAGAGGGGGTGAGGAAGGGTCAAGGGCCTAGGAGGATGCTGGAATTTCAAGTGGGGATGGTTAATAGTTGAGAGGGGGTGGGGAAGGGTCAAGGGACTAAGAGGATGTTGGAAGTTCAAGTGGGGATGGGTAATAGTTGAGAGAGGGTGGAGAAGGGTCAACGGCCTCGGATGATGTTGTAAGTTCGAGTGAGTATGGTTAATAGTTGATAGGGGGTGGAGAAGGGCGAAGAGCCTAGGTGGATGTTGTAAGTTCAAGTGGAGAAATATGATGGGAATGGGAACATGATGGGTTACAGGGGTGAAGGGGAGTGGGGATTGAGAGCACTATTAAGAGGAGAAGAGGTGTTGAAGATATATAGGGTTAGATTCAATACGTGAGACTTGAGTCATGAAGGGGGATCAAGTGGAGGGGAGGAAGTGGGTGATGGTTTTATGAGAGAGAGTATCAGTGAATAAAAAGGTGGATATGGAGGATTATAGGAGAATAGTGTCTATTGGAGGAGAGAGGAAGAAGGAGGGGTAAATTGAAGAGAGGTGAATGAGACGTGATAAAAATATGAATAGGGTTTGTAATTAGGTAGAGGGTTGAGGAGAAGGGATCAGTTGAAAACATAGAGGAAGGGAGTATAATAGAGAGAGAGAGAGAGAGAGAATGTTGTAGAGAGAGTGTGAGAGAGAATAAGATAGATAGGGAGGACGGGAAGCGAGGGAGGTTTGGATATAGAGGGAAGGAAAGAGAGTGAGGGAGGGATAGAAGGTGTGTGTGAGAGAGAGAGAGAGAGAGAGGGAAAGGGGCGGGGGTAGACACAGGGGGAGAGGGGGGGGAGGGACACACATGTATATGGAGATCTAGAGAGAGAGAAAGAGGGATGGTGTCAAAGGCATAGGGTGGAGGGGTGAGCAATGGAGAGAGAGAGAGAGAGAGGTTTTGAGAGAGAGAAGCATGACCAGGGAAGGTGAAAAGAGATAGAGAGAGAAGGATACAAGTTTAGAGAGAGAGAGAGGTCAGGAGAGAGGGATTAAGACACAGAGGGCTAGTGATTAAGGGAGAAGGAAGGGAGAGAGTGATAGAGAGAGGAAAAATGAGGGAGGTAAATAAAAGGTGGATAAAGAGGCAAAGATAGAGGGATTTTGTGAGAGTGTTGGAATATTGGACAATACTGAGAGGGGGGGTGAATCAGTATTGATAACTTTTAACAATTAAAACTACTTTTAATTTATTCATTAACACACATGATCAATAAGATACACTGATCACAAATTTATCATGGAATCCCAATTCGAAAACCCGCCAATACTTCCTATTACTGCAAAATTATATTTACAAATAGTTTATGCATGCTACTACAAACAAGGATGCTACAACGCCCTGTTTTCTTCCTGCTACAATAGACAAGGATGATACAACACCCTATACCAGCTACTACTGAAAGGAGGCTACGACCCTTTGTTTTGTCAGCTACAACTGATAGGATGCTGCGAAACTCTTATTTACCATTTTCTACTGGAAGGAGGCTACAACCCTCTTGCACACATTTATCCTTCCCTATCACCACCCTTCCACCATAATATGTTTTAAGTAGAATTTTAGATCTTCTTATGTATTTAGTTCTGTCACTGTTTTTTCATCACTTCCTTGGTCTATGTCTTCTATTGTCGATACATGGATCTGGACTATAGAGACATCTTACTTCTAATTCAAGCATCTGCTTGTATATATTTTATTAGTAACATCATTCATCCAATTTTCATGTCTCTTAAGAAGTAAACACATCCCTTCATAAAACACACCTCTTCATTATGGAACGTGACTTTTCACTATCACACCCTTTCACTAAATAACTTTATATTTATTAAATAAATAATACACTTTGTTTTGATAGTCATTACCTTAATTTAAAAAATCTAACATTTTGCAGATATAATTCGTTGTTTGTTCCTTTAGCTTCCATGTTTAATTTACAAACAGTTTCTTCACTACCAGTAGCTTTCATGTCATCCTTTATTTTGTTCTTATCTACATCAGCACTTCCTTTGTAAAACTAGACAAGAACTCCATTGATTCCTTGTGCGGGTATTCTTCACCATGTGTAGGCATACATCACAGTAGTCATTACCTTATTTTAAAAAATCTGTCATTTTGCAGATATAATTCGTTGTTTGTTCCTTTAGCTTCCATGTTTAATTTACAAACCGTTTCTTCACTACCAGTAGCCTTCATGTCATCCTTTATTTTGTTCTTATCTACATCAGCACTTCCTTTGTAAAACTAAACAAGAACTCCATTGATTCCTAGTGCGGGTATTCTTCACCATGTGTAGGCATACATCACAATCATGTGTGGGAATTTAAATTCTAAGCTGGTGGTCACAATGGAGAGCTAAGGACACCTATACCAGAGCTAACCTGACTTCTAAGACATCCACACACCCAACACCAAGAATCAGACCTTTCTCTACTTCACAGTCCCTCAGGCCCTGACTTCCCTTTCCAATACTCTTGTGGAGAATAAAGCCAACAATCTAAATCTGTCTAAGTGGCTCCCAACACCAAGTTTATCAAGAATACCTAGCCTCTAATCCTGCTCTAAATAGTCAAAATACCAACCACTGTATACCACAGTAAAACAATAACTCACAGCTCTGTGAAGAAAATAAAGATAACAGGGTGACAACCCAAACGAAAGGGTGAACACAACTCAAGTCAGACAAGACGATTCAGAGTTGTTCTTGTCCCTAGCGTGGCCAAAACAACTCAGTGGCACCCAAAAGATGATGGCATTCACAGCAATGAACAGCGTGGGGGAAACCCACAACAATCCACAGATTCAGGGGAAGAACAACAACCGGTCTCACAGATAAGCCACTGGAACATTACACAGCCCGAAACGAGAGAGAAGTCTGATTCTCAATCCTGGACAGGGGAAAAATAGGTACATAGACCACAAATCCCCTTTCCCCAGCTCCCTGCATGAGGAAGAACAATGCCGATTTCCTGTGCATGAGAAGGCGAAGAGAGCAAACCCCTACCGGCATGAAATGGTCAAGACAAAACCCGCCATGTAGAATTGGTGCGAGAGGAAAACAAAATATTTCCCTGTGTGAGGGTAACCAGAATGACTCTTGGTGGGAGGAAAAACCAAAACCCCTGTATGAGAGTGAGAAAGAACAAAACCTCTGACGAAGTGGGATCATGGGAGAGTGAAGTGAGTGGGAAGAATGGAAGGTTGCTTCTTTCCCCCCAGAGACGTGAATATGAAGAGTACGTTGGTGGAGTGGGCACGTGGGAAAGGACTGATAGTCCTGCCACCGCTACCACTACTCAGCAATAAGTGCTCCCAGACAACAGAATTTAAATGGGTGGTCGACACATGGAAAACTCCCAATGACCCCCATGGGTTGGACAACCCCCACTTTAACCTTAGGAATCATTCCCTTTTCATTTAACGTTGCACCGTTGTAGCTGGCTGTATGTTTATTTTAATTGATGTGCATATTTACATGATGCCAAAACTATAATGTGCCGGATAGCACTATATACCATCGGAAACGATCCCTATTACTGAAACATACACAACCAAATCGATGGTGGGGCTTTTGCCTTTAGCTCCACACCACGATTAATTACAAAATATACATCATGTATCTTTTAATGCAAATGGTGTCAAAACCGGGGTAGTACAATCCCCTCCCCCTTGGAATAACATTGTCCTCGGTGTTCCAATACATAGGACTGCATATACCATTCGCACATTCAAAATTTCAAAATTTTGTAGATCTGTCCCATGTTCAAGTATTTACTTTGAACTTTCGAGACCAAGCCCCTCGGCTTCCATGAGCTTCTCCTGCTGGTTTTCATCTTTCAGCTTATCCCCAAGTCTAGGAACTTTGTGGCTGCTGCCCTCTTTATGTTCCCTCGTTGGGCAGTCCCGACGTAAATGATGTCCTCTGCATTTCCAGCATTTCATTGGCTACTTCATCTTTACCTGCTCAATTTCCTTTGAGTCTGCATGCCTGGAATGTTTCTTAATGGACCGCTTGGACAAATTTCCCATCATTGATCCACTTTCCTTGCCTTTACGGATTGCTCCCAGAAGGCTTTTCACCTCCTTTTGCAAACAAATAGAGTCTTGCAAAATCTGGTGGTCCATTTCATTCTTCCTTTTCTATATCTTGAGCATCTCTCCAAGATTCTCTTGGGTCTTGGAAATTGTTTGAAGGAGACTTCCAGCCAAATCCAACATCTTTTGGTCGGCTTCCATGATCAATGTGCACCACTGGATTTCACTTTTCTCACCTGTGAAATGCATCATTGAAATTCCATTAGACCAAGCATAATATAGGCATTAAAATCAATCAATTAATTTCCCAATTAGCATGATAGTCCAAGTCTCATCAATGAGACTTTCATATTTTTCATGCCTTCCCAACATGCACATGAGCTCATTCATGTCCATTCTTGAGTAGGGAATTAACTATTCCAACATTCACAATTTACTTTAAGCAAATACACACATTCTATTTTCAGTCATACATGCATTCAACAATCTTTCATTTTCACAATGCATATATATATATATATATAATCAAAAAGGCAAGAGAGAGCAGCAAGAGTTTTTATCCTTTTTGTCTTGTTCCATCCTCGAACCCACACCACCGCTGTGGCTTTTCATGCTCTCAGCCTCTTTCACTTCACCGCGAATGCTGGACCAATCCCTCTTGGTCATGACACTTAGTGTCTCTGGTCTATTTCAGACCTCTCAACTATGGAGCCTCCCCACATGGCTTGTCTTGGCTGCTAGGACCTTCACAGTATTACTAGCACCTTTTTCATTACTACTCATTCTGAGCTCTTTAGGACTGTCACATGTCCACATGCACCTATAGGATGTTCTCGTAGCTCTCTCTCCCAGCGATACCTATATCCAAAAATTGAATATATTCGCATGTTTAGTTTATTCTCATTGGTTTTTATCTCTAAAACAAGGGCTTAAAACACCCTAACCAAATCACATACACATGTATATTCATAAGCAAGATATTGCAAAATAATCCAATACTTATCTGTATTGTGTGTTTCCTCTCTGGTCCACAGGATCCTGCTTCGCTTTGCAAGCCTTGGTTTCGCCTATGGACTTGGATGTTAGGTCAGCACCGAGGCTTCTTCACAACATCATTTTATATATATCAGGCACAGTCAAGCCAACCTTCAGTTGGGTTTATCAGACCGTCAATAAATCGCCTGCACTTATATCAACAATACACTTATCAACGATACACTTATATTAACAACCAATCATCATCCAAGCCAACACAGTTGGGGTTATCAGGCCATCAATAATAACACAGGCACTTGTATCAATAAGAAATGACCATTTCTAGGTTTCATTTACATCAGTGAGCTCTAATTCCACTGCCCCATATCACACAAAAACCACTCCCTTCCGTGCTCTTTAGTCCCTCGAGAATGTCTCCTTCTCTGTGCTCTTCAGTGGAAGGTAGGATGAGCCCAAGCCATTATCCATTTAGTGTACAACACTAGAATACCTCTATTTATCCTAAGAACACAAGCAATATACGCAAACTCATTAGCGTTATTGCTCTAAAACTGTAGTCATATTTCATATCATTCACTATCAAGTATTGAGACACTAGGAGTGTGTCCACTCCCTAGGGTGTAATCAATATTGAAAACCCTTCCATGATTCGACATTGGGAAAGTGTGCACCCTTTTTCGGTGTGTGCCATGTAGGCCCTATTCATACTCAAGCAATCTGCCATAACAGAAATAAAATCAAAACATGCTCTGCATATCGAATTTAACAATTCTTAGCTAGGTTCATAGAACACTTAGCCATTTTTCGAGGCAGTATTCCTTCATTAAGGAGGAATGGGGGCTCCCTTCTCTAAGTTGACAGTCCCTCGGTTTGCCATCCCAACTCCTCTTTACATTTCATACCCACACATGTCTTACCGACATAACCTATACCATCTCACTCATGTTGCTTACCAAACATGTAGTGCATATGAGACATTTCCAAAATTTCCAATGGAGTTTCACCCGAAACCCATTTCCAAGATAGGGGAAAACCTTCCCATAAATTTTGGCTCCTTCAGGCCATCACACATAGTCTTCCTGCAATGTGTACCCCTGGCACATTCATCAAGTAGAAAAATAGTCAATCATTATCTGATAATACAATCCAAATTGATTGTCCCATAACCAAGTGTTGAGGCTTGGAAATTCGTAGGAAACAACAGCAAGGGATTCTCCCAAGTCAACGTTCCCAACTAGCTTTAATAGTTACTTATTTAGCTTCACGGTTAGATAAACAAATAGTGCCTTGCTTAACCCTTTACCAGAAATTCCAGCGAAGTTAGTATTTAACAGTGATCTTACTTATCAGATATATATTTATCAATGCATCAAGGAACATAACAACAACACAACAAAAACCACAACACACGATATAACGTGGTTCACCCCCAGTTTAGGGGTTACGTCCACAAAACTTTGTTTTATTCAACTCTTTACAAAAACCACAGTTTTGGTCTGCGCACTCAGCTGCAGATCCCTTTAAGTCCTTAAAGCCGTGCACACAGCTGCAGGCGTTTGTGCACACAGCTGCAGATTTCCTTTATCACCCAAAACCCTCTGTGCACACAGCTGCAGAGGTCATCCACGCACACAGCTAGGACTTAAGCTTCTTACAAAACAAGCCTTAGCTTCGCATCAATTCATCTTACATCAAAATCCTAAACTAACTTCTTTACAAGAGTGCTTATTTATAGTGCACTTATTACAAAACCATGGACTTAAACCATGGGCACCCCGAACCCTAAACCCTGGACTTAAACCATGGGTTTATTACAAAAAGAGGACTTTGACTCAACCCCGACACCCCTAATACTATTTTGAGTCGTAACTCCACTTACAAACTCCCACAAAAACCGCGGAGTTACCAAAATTAGGGACCGTTAAGGTGCGTGCCCCAACAGGCCCCTAAGACTCACTAGTGGCCCATCCCGAGACACTCTGTTGCTCTTCTGGTAGGCGAACTTTGTCAGCAAAGATAGCGAACTACTTGTTGAGGCCATGCATGATATTGTCAGTGGCTTGCTCCTTTTCGACTAACTCCTGCAATACTGCGGCTGATGCTTCGCTGATAAGTGGCTGCATAGAATTTTCCACTTCCGTTGCTTTTGCCCTGCATGACTCAATTCCTCCTAGAGTTCATTGCTTCGCTTTACCTTGAACATTTTCTCCATAGGCAGCAGGGTCTTAATTTCTGTTTTTGCTGTATCCAACTCTGTCTGTCGCTGCCTGATGGTTTCTTGTAGCTGTTCGACTTCTAGATTTTCCTGCAGGGTGGTCCAGGCTTCAACACTGTCTTCTATAGTAGCTTTGCTACGCTGCTCACAGTATCCGATATTTTTGCTGCGGAGGCCTGAATGTCTGCTCTGCATTGCTCCTGGACCTCTGGTGGGCTCTCCGGGGTGATGCAGAGTTGAATCTCCAAAATCTGAGCCTCATGTTATGATTTGAGCTTCTCTATTTCACTGCGAGACTGCTGTGCGTAGTCTTTCAGACTGACTAATCTTTGTTCTGGTTCTTCCACCATTTGTACGTCGAAGTCAGGAAGACTTCAACATGCCTCATCCAAGACTCGTACCAGTGTAATCCGGTTTCATTCTGCATCCCTCTTTCTCTGCTCAGCTTCCTCAGACTGTGCTGCAAGGCTATCGTTCTGCTTCCTGGTATTTTCCAACAGTATTTGTGAGTGGTGGTCTCAGACTTGGATTTCCTTCGCGATGGCTGACTGACAGAGATGTAATTCCGTCATGGGAATCTTAGTGTAATCTATTCCAACTATAATGCTCATCTCTGTGCGAGATGCTGCGTTGGTTATGATGAGTGCGCAACTCGAGACTTGTCCCCGGTGTTCTCTAACCCGCCATTCTCTTGTGTCTAGCTGCACAAGTACTGGGGCACTACTTGCTGCAGTGCCCGTCGCTGATTTTTCTGCTAATTGCTTTAGCTCCAAGATTTGCTTTGTTACACTGGTGATGGCATCAAGATGCGTGTCTACAAACTCTGACCATTTCTGGGTGAGAACTTCTGTGGATTTCGACAGAGCCTGATGAAGCTCTTCACTGGTTAGGGTAGGCTCTTCGTCGATATTCTTGTCTTTCGACGCTTTTTTTTTCTTGCAGGACTGAATTTTGGTCACTTCTTCGGCCTCTAGTGTCTTGCGCTTAACTTTTCGATCAGGGTCTAAGATAGTTTTGACCGATTCCTCATCTTCTTCTCCTTCATCTCCTTCATCTCCACCCTGGTCAGTTTCACTCTGCTGTGACTCAGTTTGCTCTTCGTTGTCCTCCAGGAGATCTTGCTGCTGCGTCTGACTAGGACCAGTGCCCACATTGGTGATCGGAGGGATTGGGATGTTGGGCTTTGCTCCTTCGTCCTTCAGCCATTCAGTCGGCCACTGCTGAATTACCACGAGGATGTCGTCTTTGGTCACCACATATGGAAACTTCCAGCATGCCTTCTTTTGATCTGCATGAGCCTGGATAAAGACATTGTGCATGTTGGCTCTGAAATTGGCCACTCCCTCATATTGAGAGAAAAGATCATTACTGAGCAGCGGGGTCTTGACAATCTCATATGAGATACTCATGGCATAAAAAGTGAACACAGTGTTTGTCATCTGCTGGGATTCTTTGTCCTACAACACCCAGAGTGATGCGTACCTCGCTGCACCTGACATGCTTGGAGGTACATCAATAAACTGCGCCTCAGTGGGCTCTTTCCACCTGATTAAGGCAATAAGTATGAGCAGCCATGAATAGTGAAAGGGTCTACCTTTTTCCTGCGCGTCCCAGGCATATTCAAGAAATTCCTTAACGATGTATGCTGCCCAGTTGTAAATGTAGCCTTCCGCACAGTTCGCAGCAATACTTACAATCGGGGCAGGTACTTCATATGGTCTGCACTTCCTCATCAATTTGCAGGCTAAGAGTTCAGTTGCGAAGCGAATGTTGTGATGCTGAATGGCCAAGGTTTGATACCCTCGCTTCCCTTTCATTAGCCCAAAGCATTCCTTCATGGTATGAGCTAGCTTCATATCTTCGTGCTTTCCCAAAAACTCAATGTTAGGGTCAAGTCCTTCCTTCGGTAGGCACGTAATCTGGTGAATGACTTCTCCATTGATAGAAATTTTCTGGTTTCCTATCCATAGGTACCCATCGTGTACCAATGCCAGTAATTGTTTGACCACCACAGTTACTTGTGTACTGCGTCCGAAGTGGGGCACATCGAGAATCTTCAACAAACCAGCTTTCCCCAAGCCAGCAGCCCACTGTTTTACTTCTAATAATGTCGCACTAGTCTCCTGATAGCGGACATAGTGTAAGTATGTCCCAGGTGCGAACTGTGGAAATTTCCCATGATCATTTGTATCATGGTCGCTGTACTTGAGCCCGTCTATTTTCCCTGTCATTGTCCCGACCAGCTACACACCCGGTGGCAGCGAAGGGGTGCATAATGTGAACTTCTTCATCCGCCGAGGGAGCTGGACCCCTAGTCGAACTGGAAGAATATACCGTGGACGCTGCGGTGCAATGTTCTCATCTTCTTCAAATGGGACCTCTGCTAAGCTGGGTGGATTCATCTTGGGATCTTTTGGTGTCTTCCCTAACTGCTGGTGTCTGTCTTCGTTCCGCTTCGAACGAACTTCAGGTTTAAATTTTTTTCTGGTAGAGCATGTCTGCATTGGCTAGGTCGGTGCTAGGGGAGTCTCTTCGTGGGTTGCAGATGCAGGTGGGTGGTTGAAAAGGTGTGGCAGACCCTCCTGTTCAAATTCTCTCACTAACTTCTGAACCTCGCTATCATCTGACATGGATGCAAGTGTAAAACTCAAGAAACTGTAGAATGCAAACACCGTGGGTGTGGGTGTCTTCTTATAGAATCTATCCACGAAATTTGTCATAACTGTGTATTGATGGCACCCAATCTGACAGAGATATTGTCCAAATGGTGGCAAATTTTTCAAGATCACATTAATACAGGCAGTTAATACAGAGAACGTACTAGCGCCGCCAAATTTGATTTCTTCTAACAATCGTTTTTTAAGTTCCGACAGAGCTTTCCTTCTTCGGCACAAGCAGTAGCTGTAGCTGCGCCCTAATAAGGATATTCGACACCTCTGGACACCATCTATGACATGGAGTCGAGCTTCTACCCATAACAAAATGTCATCCACAACTTCAATGATTCCTTTTATTTCAAGGAACTTCATCAGACATAAGTCCTGATACTTCTGGAGAAGCATTAGAGGAAATTTGGGGTCTAAAATGGGCCTTATAAGAAAACATGCCAAAATAAGTTTTTGTGAGTTGGAATTCAAGAACCAATAGAATTTCAATAAAATAAGTCAACCATAATGGTTGAATTGACATATTTGTCATTAAAAAAACTACTTTTTTTGTTCGTATTTTTGACATATCTCCCTGTGTTTTTACTCAAATTTCGATCGAGAGAGCTCGTTGGATGCGGAATTTGATTCCGCATCCAACGAGTACCCACACTGCATACTTTTGACGGACCCCGCTACCCCAAAAACAAGAAATACTTGAAAAAATGTGATGATGATGTCATCATCAAGTTTTTCAGGTATTTCTTGTTTTTGGGGTAGCAAGGTCCATCAAAAGTATGCATTGTGGGTACTCGTTGGATGCGGAATCAAATTCCGCATCCAACGAGATCTCCCGATCGAAATTTGAGTAAAAACACAATGAGATATGTCGACAATACGAACACAAAAAGTAGTTTTTTTCTTTCTTCCTCCAAAATTAATCAATATTATTTTATTATTTTAACTATTATTTTATTATTTTAACTATTATTTTATTATTTTCCTTAGAAGGCCCATTTTAGACCCCAAAATTCCTCTAATGTTGGGTCACTTTGCTTACCATTTCCTCATCCCAATAATATCCACTGGTAGCATACTTAGGCTGGTCTTCTGATCCAATGTTGACTGTCCGCGTCTTCAGGGGCTGAGTCACTTCAGGGGCTTCGGCTGTTGGTCTGTGTACGTCGCAGTGTCCTTCTGACTCAGGAATACCAATATTGCGCGGATCATCATCCTCGTCAATTGCGAGGTTATAATATTCAACCGCATGAGCTTCTTGTGTTGTCCAATCAGGCTGGTATTTTACTATTTATTGATCATCCAATACCTTAGTATGGATCAACCTGATAGATGCATCTAAAGCTGGACAAAATTCATTAGTAGAAAAGGTAAGCACAAAACTATCAACAAGACAATTCTAACTTACAGTATCCTGGCGAAGCTTAGTCTTTGCGTACCAGTTCTTTGCTATTGGTTCTAGAGTATGCACAAACCTATGTACCCATTCTCCTTGAGGTACATGCTGCCACGCTTCGGAGTACTGTGCCAACTGTTCCTGAGGGCTAGTCTTTCCATCAAACCCGCTTTGCACCTCCTGGGGCTGATCCATAAATCTTAGGTGAAGGAACTTCTGACAAGCCTCCCAACTAGGAATGTATTTTTTGTGACCATGCCACCATCTGGCTGCTATGGCTCTGAATGCTGAATCCAGAGTCTCCATTTTCTGTGAGTCTGGTACCTGTTCTAAGAATTGCACAATAAACTGTTCTAGGTCTGCCGAACCATAAAGAATAGGTAAGGTTTGTGTCTGTGATCCAAGCCACCTGAGAGATTTGGTAATTCTAGCACATCTATGTCCATGTAGCTCATAAAGTCTGTTCTACCAGTTTTTTAACCCATCATCTGAATCCGTCATGCAGGAGCTGTCACACTTCCAATCCATGATACCTTCAGCAGTAGGATCAACATAATCTTCTTCCTTAGCTGTGATATTATAGATGTGGTCTAAAACATCCTGGTCTTCATCTCTTACTGGCTCTGTGTATCTCTCTCCTTGAGAAGGATCCAATGGACTATAACTCTCAGTTCTTTCCCTTCGAAAGTCATCTGTCTCTTCTTTAGGTTGATTACTGCATCATTATCTATTGCCCATTCAATGCCTAGTAGTGCTGGATAGGGGTTGTTGTCATCAATGATTTCAATTACCTCAAAGTCTACTGAGGTACTGACTCCATCAATATCTACTGATACACTAGGGAGTCTTCCTAGGGGCACAATCTTCTATTGATTGGCTAATCTCAACTGTATAGGGGACCAATCAAGGGTAGGTTTTCCCATTTGGTCCTAGGTTTGCTTAGTTAAGACATTTACCTCTGATCCTAGGTCCAAGATAACATCAGTCATATCATACTCTCCTATCTGAGCATTCAATCTCATTTCCCTACCAGTTCTCTTGACTCTATTAACAGCTTTTGCTTGACTGGAACTTTGTTGAGGTTCGCAGGAAGAAATAACTTTCTGTAACTCACTTAAAGCATTATGATTTCTTACGAGCTTCAGACAACTCTGTAAAAACGAGGACAGTGTACTTACTTTGTTTGTCGAAGCTTCATGTGGCTGCGACTGCTGTTGATGTTGTTGCGCAGGTGCTACTGATGTACTAGGAGCAGCAAAATCTCTCCTGGCTTCCATGAATGTCTCTTTTTCTCTTTCGATATCAAATGCTGGGATTTTTTCTAGGGCCTTCAAAACCCAAGCTTCAGCAAGCTGTTTCTCCTTGTTCTTGGCTTCCATCGTAGCTCCACTCCTGATAACAACACTAATGGCTGGGGCGGGTCTTTGCTCAATGGAAATCATCTAAATATTCTGAGTAGGGGCACTATTTCTTTCCTGAATCTTCGCTATCAATTGCGGGCACTGCTCAATCACATGATCTACCGCTCGGCAATACCGACATGTCGTAGTTGGGTTTCGATAGTCTCTCGCTAGATTCCTGGCCTATTTACAATTGTAACACACAACCTGGCCTCTTCCTCTTCTGACCATACCACCTTGCCCATGACCTCCAAAAGCACCTCGACCTGATGCACCACTGCGGTAACCATAGCCATCATTGCTCTATCCCTCATTTTGTACCCGATAGGTGTCATAGGTGCACTCTCTCATGAGGTCATAACTGCAACACTCATCTTCATTATGTCCTACAGACTTACAGAATTTACAATACGGGTTCTTAGGTACTTGCCCATACCTCTGTAGTAGGTAGCAGTCTTTAGGTCGATGCTAACCTGTTGTTCTGCAAAGCTCACAATATAGGATTTGTGGGTTAAATGGGTTTGGTGCACCAGTATTCAGGTAATTTCTTATGACAGGACACTGTTCCTTGGCATGACCTTCTGTCCGACATTGTGTACACCAAACCTCTCCACGACCGGTTTTTCCTTTCTTCATATCGCGAAGCTCCAGAGCCATCGCTGCCAACTGCGCTTGGATTTGAGCAATACCAGAGTTTTCTTCGATAGGAGTGGTTTTAAGCTTCATCGCGATTTCCAGAGCCTCCTACTGGTCAGCAGCCTTATGTTGCATGAGTCGAGTTCTGATATGCGGTAGCAACGCTGCAATGAACCATTCCTTGTGCTGCGCAGGTCCAATGGTGAAACTGACTTGGTATAGCAGAACTTTGAACCTTTGATTAAAGTCCCACACTGATTCATCATGCCTCTGTTGAATCTCTTTCAATTCAGTGATACACTGTGACTCTAACTTCGGCTTCTTAAATTCCTTTATCATTGCTGCTTTAATATCAGCCAAGACATTGTTCTGAGTGCTGGAAACTTCATGAGTCAGGTCAGAGCGTGGTCTCTGAAAGAAGTAACCAGCTGCGCTCTTTTAGTATCATGATCCATAATGTTCTTAGCAGTCCACACTGCTTCACATAAAAACCAGAACTGTTCTGGATCCTCTGATCCAGTTCCTTTGAAAACAGGGAACTTAATATCATCATGCATGTGGGCCATAGTGGATCTAGGGGGGGTTGGAGGGGGACTGGAAGTAGGCGGGAGGGAGCTCACTGGGGTAGACTGACCTGCGACAGGAATACTCGAGCTAGGGTTACTTTCAGACTGCGATGGGTTCTCAGGGATAACAAGTCTGCGTTGCGGGGTTACCGGAGGGCTTCCAATAGAAGGGGTTTCTTCAGGTTTTGACTCTGCAGGATTTACAGGGGAATACTCGGTATGCTGACCCTGGGAGTAGGATCCAAAATCTCTCTTGTACCTTTTTCCACTTCGCAGCAAACCACTTTGCTCGTCGAAGGTATTTTCACTTGCAAACATAGGTTAGTAATACTAAATCTAACAGTCTGAGTCAATGAGCAATATACCTTTTTCAGCTAATAGCATTTTAATTCTCAAACTAAATGAATTCAACAACTTACCCCTTGGTCCTTTGAAAAACTGCCGCTCGACTTCACTAAAAGAAGTACTCGTGTCTATGGCGAACTCCGTCACAAATGCTTCAAGGGTTCACGTCGTCGAGAAATCAACAGCGTGGGATATCTCGTTGTTCACCCTTTTTAGTAGATTAATTCTTGCGGGGGTCCAATTAGGAAACTAACTTTCATGGAAGTTTTTCCTTCTCTCTGTTAAACTAGATAACCACTGGTGCAACTCTATGTGGATACTACCAAAGAAAATTTCATAAATATCACAAAAAAACATACCTTTGTAAAAAGTTGTTTGCACTACGACATGGATCTTTGTTCTCTTGCTTAGCGAATTTCAGATAAGACTCATCAAGCCAATCACCGATTTCCTTCATAGAGGGTCTCCAGAACATAGCCCTCGAGGTACGACGTAAACCCCTCTTGAGAAGATACTGAGTTCAACCGGCAACGGAACCAATTTGTTGGGCTATATGGCAGACCCGGGCTTTATACCATTAACTTCGCACCAAAAAAAGACCCACAGTGTTGGCCCTTTCGGCAACAACCTGCGAACAAGTTGCAGTCTCACTCGAAACAGCTATGGGGTGCCACAGAATTAGGTTTCTGCAAGCAGAAGAGGGATATTATTGTACCTTAGCTTCTAACAAAATGCAGAGCTTTAATAGTTACTTATTTAGCTTCGCGGTTAGATAAACAAATAGTGCCTTGCTTAACCCTTTACTGGGAATTCCAGCGAAGTTAGTATTTAGCAGTGATCTTACTTATCAGATATATATTTATCAATGCATCAAGGAACATAACAACAACACAACAAAAACCACAACACACGATATAATGTGGTTCACCCCCATTTTAGGGGTTACGTCCACAAACTGTGTTTTATTCAACTCTTTACAAAAACCATAGTTCTGGTCTGCGCACTCAGCTGCAGATCCCTTTAAGTCCTTAAAGCCGCGCACATAGCTGCAGGCCTCTACGCACACAGCTGCAGATTTCCTTTATCACCCAAAACCCTCTGCGCACACAACTGCAGATGTTGTCCACGCACATAACTGGGACTTAACCTTCTTACAAAACAAGCCTTAGCTTCACATCAATTCATCTTACATCAAAAGACTAAACTGACTTCTTTACAAGAGTGCTTATTTATAGTGCACTTATTACAAAACCATGGACTTAAACCATGGGCACCCCGAACCCTAAACCCTGGACTTAAACCATGGGCACCCCGAACCCTAAACCCTGGACTTAAACCATGGGTTTATTACAAAAAGAGGACTTTGACTCAACCTTGACACCCCTAAGACTATTTTGAGTCGTAACTCCGCTTACAAACTCCCACAAAAACCACGGAGTTACCAAAATTAGGCACTGTTAAGGTGCGCGCCCCAACAAAGACTAAATGCTAAAGCATCAGGCGTAAAAAACTCCTTGTCAGCGAACGAAACAACATAAACGTCGGGTGGTTAGTGCATTACACAGCCGTAATGGTAGAATATGGAAAGACTATGGGCTCCGTGGCAAATAAAACATATCGGCGAAAATCTTAACAAAAAATTGGCAAGTGGAACAGTTATAAGGGGGACATTTAGTTCACTCGGGAGCCACAATGGCGGAAATAAATCAGGCTACATCCTTCTATCAAAGTCATAAAACTTTCCGATATGGCACAAAAACATCATGAAACGTTAAGTGTTCAGAAAATCTTAAGGTTGTGCACTGGTCTAAAAAGTTTGTCTCATCTCCAAAACAGTGGCATCAACGAGAAATAGACTTCCGATATCAATGAAAGAAATCATTCAGATCAAAGGACAACATTCTCAAATCAAACTTTAAATTCCACAACCCAAAGCAGTTGCAGACACAAGCAATTTTTCGAACGGTTGACCTCAAGACAATCCAAACTGTAGCAGAGGGAAAAACAAAACAGAGTTCATGAATCCACACACTCCCAGGCAAGATAAAATAAAAAGGAGGGTCCAAAATTTCAAAAAATTGTGAAAACAGTTGCAGCAGCAACAATTGGTGACTACCTGGTGAACCTAGATCTCTGGACAGTTTATTCCTTAAGTAACAGACTGTTTAACAATAAAACCAACATGTTGAATTCTTCTAGATGTCTGGATTTCCCAAATGGAAAATATATGTACTTTTAATCATTGATGATGGTCCAATTTAGGAAAATGGAACCCAAGATTTCAAAGTCAAGATAACTCTTTTGAGGCCAAGAATATGAGTTTCATTTTTTACCTCTGTCTTCGGGTCACTTCCAGCTTGGACACCACAGGGTTGTAACATATGGTAAACATAAATATTCATTTGTTCCTCATTCCCATGCCCTTTTGCACTTTTTGGTGCTTTTGGACTTTGTCCTTTCATTTGAGTCCTCCTGCATGCCTTTCTTTCTGAATTTTTATTCAGGCTCCTCTATCCATAGTGTCATTTTATGTGAGAGATGTATTTAACTTTCAGCTCACGGACAGAGAAGAACTTTTGGCAATTTAGTACTTATATGGTTCAATACTTTGTCTTGATACATATTGCTTTCTTAGGAGTTTTGACTCTTATTTGCCTTTTGGCTTTCAATTCTTGGCATGGGATCATTTATATATAATATACTATTTACCTTGCTTCCTGTCCATGGGTCTTTCGTTGTAACCCCCTAAGACATTTTTAAGTGTGAAATGGAGGGAGCCTCAAAATAGTATTCCAGACCTTTTGATCCTAATTTTTTTTATAGGGATTAAGTAGGACTTCAATGTGTTCATAGCCATTTAGGAAAACTGTTAAACTAGAATAAATTCTTTCAGATAAAACAATAGTACACAGTCTTATAATCAAGGATTTTAGTTAATCCAGAATTCTGATGCTCTCCATGCAACCAAAAGTTTGCCTCTTTTATTGAAATCAACCAAAATCTAACTAAAACCAACAAAAATAAAATAAATAAAAAATAAACAAACAAAGCAAATTATTTATGTACAAAACAAAAGAACAAAACAAAAACTCAGGAAAAATAAGGTTTGAGAACTAAACCATTTACTGGTAAGTTCTCTTCCCACCCCTGTAAATCTTGCAATTTATAGGTTGAGGGGCCAAGTTTTGCCGCAATTTGGAAAGGGCCTACCCATAACTATTGGAATTTCATGTGTTTTCCTTTCTCACCATGGGGGTGGTCCCATTTGAGAACCAAATCTCCCACCTCGAATTCTTTTGTTCCAGCTTTGTGTTTATCAAACCATCTCTTTACTACCTCCTGTTGTTGTTTAAAACGTTCTCTGGCCCTGGATCTAGATTCCTCTGCCTTCAAAAGATTATGTATCCTTATCTGCAAGACTTCATTATCTGATCCTCTGGATTCCTGAGCTATTATGGAAGAGGGTAGCATGATATTGGGGGATAGAATGGCCTCTTTTCCATAAACAAGGGTATAGGGGGACACACCTAACGAAGTCTTGAGGGTGACCCTATCAGCCCAAAGATCATTTGGTAATGCTGAGTGCCAACTCCTTTGATTTTCTATCACCGTTTTTTTTAAATCCTAATCAGATTCTTCTTTGTAGATTCAGCCAAACCATTTCCATGTGGATAGTAATTTGTAGAGTAATGCAACTTAATTCCTTTCTCATGAGAAAATGCAGTTAATCTAATCGAGGAAAATTAAGTAGCATTGTTGAAAACTAAAGAAATTGGAACTCCAAACCTGGTCATCATATGATCTTGCAAGAAGTCCATGACCACATCTTCATTTACTTTACGCAACGAAATGGCTTCAACCCAACGAGTGAAGTAGTCGGTTGCCGTTAGAATATATTTGTGTTGCAAGGAAGAATTTGGCTTTATCTCTCCAATGATGTCCATCCCCCACTACTTGAAAGGTTTTGTTATCATTAAAAGATTTAATGTTCCTGCTGCTTTAACTTGTCTTCCACCACACCTTTGGCAGATGTCGCACTTTCTGACATAGGCATGTGCATCTTTGAATAGTGTGGGCCAATAGTATCCAGCTCTGAGAATTTTATGTGCTGTTGTATCTCCAGAGAAATGTCCTCCGGCCGGCCCATCATGTAAGTCTATCATTGCCTTCTTCGCATCTTCTTTCTCTAAGCATCTAAGAAGAACTCCATCATAATTCTTTCTGAATAATATTCCTTCAACAATCTAATATGAGGCTAATTTAAGACGCAACACTCTTCTTTGCTTAGAATTCCAATGTTCCAATAACAATACTGCCTGAAGGTAATGCACAACATCTCGATACTAGGAGTTCAGAGTTGTGAAAAGAGGACATACATCCATCAAATGTAACTCAACTTCGTTTTCCTAGCACTTTTCTTCATTGTCTTTACTTTCAGTCATTAGTTTGCACAATCCTTACCCTTTAACTATGGAGGCTGGCTTGAATTTGAGGTCATACTCCTGTAGAGTTGTTACCCAGTTGCCTCTTCTTTCCCCTAACTCTTTTTGTATGAAAAGAGACCTCACAGCTGGGTGTGGAACGATTACCTTTGTCTGGTTCTTAAGTATATATGGCTTGAATCATTTTACCACTTTGAACATGGCATAAGCTTGTTTATCCACAGCTGGGTAATTCAATTTGGCCCCTTGCAAACAGGTGCTCATAAATGATATGGGGAACTAATCTCCCCCATCTTCCTTCTGGGTAAGCACAGCTGCTAGTGAATCATCAGATGCGAAAGTGTACAAAATAAAATCTTTCTCAAAATCCAGACTTTTGAGGGAGGGTGCATGCACAATAGCTGTTTTAATTTTACTAAATGTGTTCTTCTCTACATCAGTCCACTTGAACTGTACACTTTTCTTTACAGTTTGCTGCAAAGGTTTAACAATTTGACCAAAATCTGGCACAAACCTTTGCACGAAATTTATTGTCCCCATAAATGATTGCATGCCCTTTTTATTATGGGGTAGAGGAATCTGTTCGATAGCTTTGATCCTCTCTCGGTATATGGAGATCCCTTTCTTAGATACCACATTGCCCAACAACTTACCTTCGGTAACGGCAAACATGCACTTTTTGGGGTTTAGTGAGATACCATATTTTTAGCAGTGTTCAAAAATCTACTTTAGATGAAATGCGTGTTCCTCTCTTTTCTTTGAGAATATCGTGATGTCATCAAGGTATACTATAGCACTATGACCAATCAGACCGTGGAAAGATATGTCCATAGCCCTCTGGAAAGTAGCTCCAACATTTATGAGTCCAAAGGGCATCCTTCTGTAAGCAAAAGTTTCCCACATGGTTCTGAATGTCATTTTAAGTCTGTCTTCTTTAGCTACTAATACTTGATTGTAGCCTGAGAATCCATCTAATAAAGAGAATAGCTCAGAACTCGAAACCATTTGCAATATCTGCTCCATGGGTGGAATAGGATAATTGTCTTTATCTGAAGTGTGATTTAAGTTTTTGAAATCCACACAAAGCCTGATTTCTCTAGATTTCTTCCTTACCGGTACCAGATTTGAAACCCATTCCGAGTGTCTAACCTTGAAGATAATTATAGCATCCAATGTTTCTTAACTTCATTCTGGATTAAAGATTCTAATTTTGGATGCATTTTCCTTAAATGCTACTGATAAGGTTTGATTCCAGATCTGATGGGGATAATATGTTGGATTATATTGGTGTCATATGTCTTTAGATCTTCATACGTCCAGGAAAAAACAACTTTGTATTGTTTGAAAAGACTGATAAACTTATTCCTTTCACTTGCGGAGCAACATTTTCCCAAATTCACATATTTAGGCTCCATTTCAGTCCCCAAATTAATCAACTCGAATTGTAGAGATGAGCTATGAGTCTTCACATTCACTAGTCTTCTAAATTTCTCGTTTAAATCAAACATCCGTTCTAAAGTCTTGACTCATTTAGGAATAAAATTATCGAATTTTAGCTCGGATTGATGTTCTTCATCATCAATAACCACCCCTTTGAAGGTCTCGTCATTTGTCAAGCATTCTATAATTTGTTGGTCATCATCGAACACTCGTAGATTGCTAATCATATCCGAAATTAAAGGCCTGAAAAGCAATTCAACAGAGCACCGATTATTAGAGGGCACAAGCCTCGCAGCTGAGGTGGCCAACAAGTTAGCTACTAGATTCTTAAGTCTTGGAATCGATACAATGTTAAATACATTAAAACATTTAAGTAAATCCCATACTTCATTTTGATAGCCTTTCAAATGAGGAGAAATGCAATGTATTTGATTTCGAATTTCTTTTACAATTATTTCAGAATCTCTAGGCACTTTTAGATTTTCTGCCTTTAATTCATTTGCTTTTCTTAATCCCTGAACTAATGCTTCATATTTAGCTATGTTATTGGTACATTCAAACTCTAATCTACATGAAATAAAATTTTTGTTTTTCTTAGGGTCAATCAGGACACAGCCGACTCCTGACCCCTCTAAAGTTTTAGAGCCATCAAAGAAAAGCATCCAAAAATCACTAACCACTATTGTGCAAGAATTAACATCTACATCTACAGCTAAGTCTACTATTTTACAATCAATTTCATCATCCTGTGAAAACTGAAGGAGATCAAGCTGATCGTCTGATGTATTGTTGGCTTTTTCCGCTTGATAGTTTCCTGGTTCTAGCTCAATAAAGTAATTTCCCAAAACAGAATCCATTGAATCATTTTTACCTTTGAACTGAGTAACATTGTGTTTCATGTGGGGCTCCCTCAAAACTTTAATTTGATTTGGGCTTCCTTTATATGGTAGCCATAGATGTGACCAATCTGAGGCAAAATATTCGTTCAGCTTTGCCGACCAATCTCTACTCAAAACAAGTCCATAAGCTTTCGGTATGTCATCCACCACAATATCAATGAATTGACATACCTTATCATTTGAAGCTAAGCGAACAAGAACATCCTACATTTCCCCAATTACCTTCACATTCTTTCGATCCAACTTAATGACCCTCAAGGTAGATGGTTTAGGTTGTCCATTTATATTTTTGTAGACCTACAGTGGCATGACGTTGACTGATGCCCCTGAATCTACTAGGTAGTTATGCACGTTGTGGTTGAAAATTTCAAAAGTGAAGAGAAAAGGTGGAGTATTGCATTTAGGCTTACCTCCCATTATTGCTTCACCAATTCCTTCTTCTTGGGGCTGATTGTCAGTGGGAAGCCTCTCCTCGGATATTTCAAGTGCTTTCAATAGCTTTTCTTTCTGCTACTACACATTGCACATTTCAAATAACAAGATGTTTTCCCTTACCTTTTTGATATCCTCCACAATGTCATAATCCATCTTATGTCCTGTGAGATTCGGTTTAACATTATTTATCTTTTGTTCATTGGGCTTAGTAGGCATGTTGATCTGTCTAGGATTTTGACTGGTGATGGTAAATTCTGGAATTTTATTAGCTGAGGAGTTGTTTTGAAATTTCTTAACATTCTTTTGAAGCCTCTTGATCTTTGGGAGCATAAGACTACTTTCCTTAATCAACCCCTGGATTCTCATCATTACATTTGTTTCCACGATGTCCTCGTCTCTCATATCCTTTTCTTCCTCGGCATCAAACAATGACACACAGTCCCATAAAACCATGGCCTCATCCTCCTATTTTTCTGTTGATTTATTGTTGTCTTTCCCTTCTTCATCATTGTCTTCAGTTAATTTGGAATCCAATAACTGATTCATAACCAACGTCATTGAATTTATCCATTGAGGATAATTCTTTTCAGAATGGGGTTGTTGGTGGAAAGTGCCAAAGTTATCCATTCCTACCTCCGTTAAGTTCATAGATGCAGGACTGTGCGGAGGGGTTTAGGATTGATTGTTATATTCCCTTTTCTTGTAATAAGGCTTATAGAACTTTTGGGCTTCCTTTTCCTTTTCCAAGTCTATGATTCTGTTAGAGAGCTTCTGCATCATCTTTGCCATTCTTTCGAAATCTAGTGATTGCTCCTATTTAGGCTTAGTAAATAACAAATATTTCCTCCCAACATTTTTTTCTCCTGACCGTTCAGGATAATCTTCGATGCTTTCTTTTTCAACCTCTACTCTCTCCGCTTCTTCATGAGTCTCTGCTAGCGTAGGTTTGGCCTTCATTTCGGCAAACATAGCCAACTTGGGTCCTAGAGCTAAAGTATAATACTCAATCAGAACTTTATCCGATGGTTTGTGAGCTTCAAAAAAATTCCTAAGATAAGCTGTAAATCTTTGGGTAAAACTATGCACCTTCTCTTTTCTTTCTTTCTTTAAGGTGCACAGTCCTTTCATGAGAGCTGCATGAGTTTTTTGGGTTGCATACTTACTTCTGAAAATGATTTCAAAGGTATCTCAATCTGGGATAGAGTTTGTAGAAAAACCAAAATACCATGATGTTGCTGCTCCTTTAAGGGTATGCGGAAAAACTCTACAAACGACATCCTCATGCTCCCCAGCCCTCAATCCTTCTATTGCCAAATAAAAACTTTGTAAATGGTCATCTACTAACATCTTCTCATTTGGACCAAACTTGGGCAGCATCTTTTCAAAAGCTTGAGGTAAATCATGCAAAGGAGGTGTTAGGTTTAAAGGTGATCTGGCTTTCCAAGTAGGTGGTGGATTTGGTGGGTTGGGTGGCTGATTTGCATTTATGCCTGCCATGAGTCTAGGTGGAGAGTGAGGTGGTGAATCAATAGGAGTATGAACAGGTGAATAGTAAGGTGTATCTAGGCCCACTTGATTCAAAGGCTGAACCACTTCTTGTAAGGTTGTTTCTACCAGTTCTTCCAAATCTCCAACCAACACTGAGTCTTCCAATATAGGACGTTCTTTCTTTTTATATTCTCTTCTGGGAAAGTTAGGGATAATTGGTAATCCTCCAATCTTCTTCACATATGCCCTAGTGTGTCTTCTCAAATCATTAACAACTTCATTGTCCACAGAATACAAATTCTCTTTACCCTTCTCTTTAGGAATTGGATTGGGAAACAAAGTGCTTTTTGAACAGTCACCGATGGAATAATCTCGAGAAAACGGGTTTCCTCGGCCAACCATGCATTGGCGGCCCTCCTCCTAGCACTAGAAATTGTTGAGGCCTAGAAATTCACAGGCAACAATAGTAAGGGATTCTCCCAAGTCAACGTTCCCAACTAGCCCGTGACTGTTTGGTGTAGGGAATCCGTCTGGTTTGCGGTCCGGATACCTTAGGTCAAGTAACAAAAACAAAGGGTTTTACCGGTTGCGGCCCGATCCATCATATATATTTTTGTATTTTTAACTTTAAGTATGATATGCAAGTGCCTATCTAAGATGCAGATTGATAAAGAATGCAAGGAGTGGTCACAATGTGATGCACATGTTCTTACCTCTTGTCTTAGACCCTCTCACATATAAATCACACACAACTAGAAAAAAAACACTAACTAAGCTGTCCTTAGGGAGTAATATATTAATTCATGAGTAATGTAATACTGTTCACATGTTAAGATAAATCATAGATAGTTGTTCTTAGAATCAGAACACATAAACATGAATAAAAATATACACGACAAAATAGCTCATCAACTGTTAAAACCTCCATTACTCATAGTGGAAATTATCACAGAATAAACCAGAGAACATTCAAATAAGAACATAGGTTCATAAAGTTAGAACGCTCTCACATTTAATTAAACACAATTGAAAATGAAATAGTTCCCCTTCAACATTGTTCATTTTATCACATTAGAACATTCCACACAACACCTTCTCCAACAGGAAAAATTTGTAATCTATTATTGTAAAATGAAGTAGTTCCTCTTACAACAAGTGGTTCACAAGTTTCTCCAGGGAAAATCCCTCATTCCCTCTAACTTTCCTCTCTTTATACAAAAACAACAAAACCTTTGGATTGCCCCACCGGGTGACCTTCAGGGTCCCCCAAGCATTTTAATCTCACAATTTTGTCAGTTTGTGAGCGCTCATGATTCATACAAACGTTACATTTCAGATTTATGATTTAAGAGCATTTTATGAAAAAAAGGGACCAGCTTGGTAACTGCCGAACTTTTCTAAGCCTGGGCCTCTGCTGCTATCGATTCTCCTTTGTCTTTTATTGTCCTTTTTAAGATCCCATTGATCTCAGAACATCTCTGCCTATCATGTTTCAGCCAACTTCCTTCTGCTTTGTCCTTCAGCTATTTCTTCTTTGCAGCAGTAATCTGAAGAATCTTCTAAGTCCATCTGCAGTTAAAACAAAAATTCATCATTCATTCGGACTGCATCTTTTTAACAAACGTAAACCATACTAACAATAAAACTGATTATCAAAATGAGGCCCTATACTGCGCTCTGATCGCGAAAACCTTAAAATGATAGAATATGAAACCTCCGCCACCCAAAAGATAGGGTAAAAACACACACAAAACAGGCGGGAAAAACCCTCACCAACAGGAAAAAGCACTAAAGCATCGGTAGGATAGTTTAATTAACAGCCGCAATGGAGGGCTTCAAAAGAACAACAAGTTCCATGAGGCCATTAAGTCTATCGGCGTCAAAAAGACTAAATGCTAGAACATTGGGCGGAAAAAATTCCTTGTTGGAAAACTAAACGACATAAATGTCGGGTGGTTAGTGCATTACGCAGCCACAATGGTGGAAAACGGAAAGACTATGGGCTCTATGGAAAATAAAACATATCGGTGAAAACCATAACAAAACATCTGCGAGTGGAGCAGTTATAAGGAATAAATTTAGTTCACTCGGGAGCCGCAATGGCGGAAATCAATCAGGCTACAGCCTTCGATCAAAGTCATAAAACTTTCCGATATGGCGCAAAAAAATCATGAAATGTTAAGTGTTCAGAAAATCTTAAGGTTGTGTAGCGGTCTAAAAAGTTTGTCTCATCTCCAAAACAGTGGCATCAATGAGAAATAGACTTCCGATATCAATGAAAGAAATCATTCAGGTCAAAGGACAACATTCTCAAATCAAACTTTGAATTCCACAACCCAAAGCAGTTGCAGACACAAGCAATTTTCTAATGGTTGACCTCAAGACAATCCAAACTCTAGCAGAGGGAAAAACAAAATAGAGTTCATGAATTCACACACTCCCAGGCAAGGTAAGATAAAAAGGAGGGTCCAAAATTTCAAAAATTTGGGAAAACAGTTGCAGCTGCAACACCAAGCAATGACATTAGTAATTAAATTCAATAAGAATTTGCAACTCTGTCTACTACATAAATTGATTTGCTTGGCAATGAGTTGATCCTCATTTGTGGGTCTCTTGTAAGTAGCACCACTATGCCCATTATAATTTTATGCTTACTAGCATAACATGAATACCTACTTACAATGCGTCCTCCTGACACAATCTTATGCAAGCCAATAGTGATTAACAATTGTCAGCAATTTCTCAAATTCAAAATTCACAAATTCAAATTTAACAACCCATTATGCATACAAACTAGTTTCATAGCCATGAGACTCTTCTCTTAAGGTTTGGCTCTTTCACATGGTAGATTTCAGCATTTTTCATGGTCTTACTCTCATTGCCATGCTCTAAACATTCTAACTTAAACCTAAACTTCAATTAGCCAAACACTTGGTAAGTGTGGATGCATATAACCTTTTCATTGTTGTAACCATCCCTGAAGCATTTTCAGAATTTATAAAATTCAAATCCTTCCAACTGTGAATCACATCAATATTACCAAAACTCGTTTACTTCACGCAATCATTATCGTACTTTAAATTACAGGGTACAATCCCCTCATTTATGTAATTTAAATGAAAGGTTTAGATACTTCTTACTTCATAAGCGTATCATTTGTACCACCTTTCCCTTTCATAGAGCATTTTTGGCAGCCAATTGATCCCGACTACCCTCTTCATGCACTTACTATCCTGCATTCATAACAGCTCTTGAAATGGTTCTAAAATTGTCATCAATTCATCATTTTAGCCATTAGTTATTCATAATATCAGATGCACTATTTCATCACAACATTTGCACCCATACTTACGTAATCAGTTACTCACACCCTTCATATGCATCCATTCAATGCATAACTACAAGATTTATAAAATATTTTAATGCAAATCCACTTAATGCTACCTTGCATTGATTCAGGAATACTATGCATTCAAACATACCATGCATGGCCTAACCATGAATACTTCATATTGGATGCATTACTATAATCAAGACCATCAGTGCTAAATTTCCTTGGGCTACTAAGCTCATAACAACATCTACATGCATGATACATTTCTATATGAATGTAGTATAAACTTCAAATGCCCACATGGTATGAGACCTCTTGCTTTTAGCACTCCATGCAATTGTCATAATTAAACCCTTACCTTCATGGGTCCTACTTACACCCTTGACATTACCAGTTTGGTTGGTCCTTTACATAAGATTACAGAATTTGCTCACCAGCTTTTGATTCTGGACTTGTTGCCTTATCCCTTTCTCCATAGGGTTGCTAGTCACATTCATCAGCATCAGCAACATATTTAGCGATGTCCATGTTGTCATTGGTTTTTCCACTAATCCCAACACCAGTGCAATAATTATCATTAGTGGTTCATTATAAATGTATAATTCTCACTATTCTTACCAACATGTAATATCCTATGCATGCAAGGAATATCCTCATACATTTCATGTATAAAACTTGTAATTATAATTAGCAAGACATGGTTTAAGGAAATTTCCTTCTTCAAGTCCCTCATCTTTACATGGAACTCCTCTTCGACAAAACAGCTGGTTTGACTTCATAGTCCTTGCTACCTCTAGGCATGCAATTCCCGGATTTTTCCACATTGACACCAGCACATTTCTCTTTCAAGAAATCACTAGTACTTTGCTGCTCTCTCCAACGCCTATCCGCAGGCTTCATTCCGACCATGGGTGTGAAAACCACACCACTTCTGGAATGATGGAAAAACACACCACTGTATTTTGGTTTGAAATGCTAACTTCAGCCACCTAGGGTTTTCTTCCTTTTTAGTCCTAAAATGGCTAAAAAAATCCAATGAGAAACTCACTGCAAGACCCACTGGAACACTTGCTGGAACTGATAAAAATTCCACTGGAAAAGCCTAAACTTTCTTCCTCCCTATCGGGTCTCTTTCCAACTAAGTTTCTGACCTTTCGGTGACCAAAAACTCTAGTTTTCTCCGTGCTCATCGGCGGCATGTTCATCTATTTCCTTCGAGTGTTTCAGCAGCCAGAACCACTAATTTTCTCCGCGCTCATCGTCGATTAGTTCGTCTATTTTCCTCCGCTGTGTTGGCCCTATAGTGTTCTAACACCCCAAGCTTTATCGGCAATTGGGCCATTAAGTCTTACCGCATCGATCGGGAAACCAACTTGACGTGCAGCATCGGCAGTCGGGCGCACTGTGCATCGGGTGGTTAGTTCTCTATGCTTCTGAAACGATGGCCAACGAACCTTCTAGGGATTCCATGGGTCACAACTTTGTTGGCGGTAGAAGCGACTAGCAGCTGCAGTGTCGGCAATCCAAATTTGAACGAGTCCACTGTGTCGGCAACCCAAATCACTATATTCCTTGTTGTTGTGGCGATTCAGACAGCAACTTATCTTCGATGCATCGGCGATTGGCTACGTTATTTCATTGGATGGTTAGTCTCTTAGGCGACTACAATGGAGGTTCACCATCCATTAACTTTTCCCAATCGACGGTCGAATGCACAAACTACTACGACATCGGTAGTTGGGGCCTCTATCTATCAAAAGATTAGTGCTCAAGAATTCCGCAACAGCTGCGCACAAACCCCTAACTCCCTCTGATGTTCATCGACAACCAGTACAACTAACTTCCACCGATCACCAATGGATTCAACACTTAGAAAAAAATTTGAATTTTCTTCTTTGCATCGGCTCTTCCTTCAACTAATGATCGCTGATCCTCTTCATTACCCTTGGAAGCTTCATCTTTTATTCGTCGCCGATCCCATCCTCTAGTCATTGGAGATCCAAACAACTAATCTTTTTCGATCGCTGATATTCTTGTGCCTTCGAAAAATTTTGGAAAATTTTCTCCTTTGTCTTCCGCTGCATTGGCTGTCGAAGCAACTAACCGCTGCGGCATCGCCAGTTGGGAACTCTATCCATCGGAAGGATAGTCCACTAGATAGCTGCAATGGAAGACACATAATCAGCGAATTGCTTCTAATGTAGTCACTGATCTTTTCTCTTCCCTCCGCTACATCGGCAACTTAATCATCTAAGCATCGACAATGCGATCAACTAATCCTCGCCGATCACCGATGATTTCACTACTTCAATTTTTTTTTCCAAAATTCCCTCTTTGTCGTCATTGTCGGCAGTTCCACCCACTATCATCTTGTTTATTTTGCCGACGTTTCAGCTCTCACATCGTCTAAATTTCGCCAACAGTCGAGGAACACTTAGAGGAATTTCTCACTTTTCCTTCCGTCGTCGGGTGAGCTTTATCCTATATGTTTCATTGTATCGGAGGATCTTCTTACTGAGTCCCTCGATGAGCCAACGGCCGACGAACACAAAACCTTTCCAAAAATTTCTTCCGGTTGTCGTCTGTAGGGTGACCTTCAAACTATCTCTTCTGCTGCATCGGAAGAACTTCTCACTAAGTTTTCTGATGAGCCGACAATTCTGGCACTTAGAAAATTTTTGTGAATTTTCCTGTCATTCACCCATTTTCTCCTAGTTTCGTCTGGGTAGTAGGCACCCTACCTTTGTTAATTGTTTCTCATGGCCCTCTGAGGCCCAAATGCTACAATATAATCTCTGTCACCGCATCTTCATGGCCCATTTAGGCCCATGATGCAACCTTTGCTCTGATACCACACTGTAACGTCCCCGACCCTCCGACCAACGAAGAGGATGCTACTATCACCAAACATATGGCCAACTAGCCCCATGAACAAGAACATGCATATAAAGCTGAAAGAAAATACTTAAAACATAAAATATGCTAAGATGTATGAAACATACACAGATCCATAGTTACTCAATCATACCGCAGAAGCAAACATATACATTCTAGCATCAGCATGTTCATCATGATTCTTTAGACATTAGACAATAAATGTAAATGTAGAAGCAAAATGGACAAGAATGCTTATCTTATAAATATCTCGTCCCGCAACTAGCTACATCGCTGCAACGTTCCACCCAACCATAGGCCAAGATGCTCATCAATCTCTCAGTGACATTGCCACCCTCGAGCTGGGCATGATTCCCCAAAAAATAAGGGTCAAAGCAGGCTTACACATAGCCAAGGTTACACAAAACAACCAGGTCAACACAATTGGGTTTATCAGGCCGTCACGGAGCTAGGAAAGGATAAATGCTAAGCTAATGGTCTCAATGGAGAGCTAAGGACGCCTATACCAGAGCTAACCTGACTTCTAAGACATCCACACACCCAACACCAAGAATCAGTCATTTCTCTGCTTCACAGTCCCTCAAGTCCTGACTTCCCTTTCCAATACTCTTCAGGGGTGGTGGAGAAGAAAGCTAGCAATCTAACTTTGTCTAAGTGTCTCCCAACACCAGGTTTCTCAAGCATACCCAGCCTCTAATATTGCTCTAAATAGTCCGAAGACCAACCACTGCATACCGCAGTAAAACAATAGCTCACAGCTTTGTGAAGAAAATAAAGATAACAGGGTGAACACAGCTGAGGTTAGGAAAGACGATTCAGAGTTGTTCTTGGCCCTATTGTGGCCAAAACAACTCATCGGCACCCAAAATATGATGGCATTCGCAACAATGAACAACATGGGGGAAAACCACAACAATTCACACTTTCAGGGGAAGAACAACAACCAGTCTCATGGCTAAGCCACTGGAACATTAAACAGCCCGAAATGGGAGAGAAGTCCAATTCTCAATCCTGGATAGGGGAAAAACAGGTACGCAGACCATGAATCCCCTTTCCCCAGCTCCCTACATGAGGAAGAACAATGTCGATTTCCTGTGCATGAGAAGGCGAAGAGGACAGACCCCTTATGGCATGAAATGGTCAAGACAAAACCCACCATGGAGAATCGGTGCGAGAGGAAAACACAATCTCTCCCTGCGCAAGGGTAACCAGAACGACTCGCGGTGGGAGGAAAAACCAGAACCTCTGCGTGAGAGTGAGCAAGACCAAAACCTCTGAGGAAGTGGGATCATGGGAGAGTGAAGTGATTGGGAAGAATGGAAGGTCGCTGCTCTGCCCCCTAGCGACGTGGAGAGGAAGAGTCCGCTGGTGGAGTGGGAACGTGGGCGAGGACTGACAGTCCTACCACACCCACCACTACTCAGCAATAATTGCTCCCAAAGAGTAGAAATTAAATGCATGGTTGACACATGGCAAACTCCCAATGACCCCCACGGGTTGGACAACCCCCCCCTTAACCTTAGGAATCATGCCCTTTTCATTTAACGTTGCACCGTTTTAGATGGCTGTAGGTTTATTTTAATTGATGTGCATATTTACATGATGCCAAAACTATAATGTGCCAGATAGCATGATATACCATCGGCAACGATCCCTATTTTTTAAACATACACAACCAAATCAATGGTGGGGATTTTTCCTTTAGCTCCACACCACGATTAATTACAAAATATACATCATGTATCTTTTAATGCAAACGGGGTCAAAACCGGGGTATTACACTCTGCATTTACCTTTTACAAGTATTCTTATTTGTAAGTACCTTTCTAGTTTCTCTTGGATGTCCTCCATCCAGCCAACCACTCTAAGAGATAACAATACTCTTAGTGCTAACCCAAGCTACCAAACACGAGGATAGTACCCTTCTTTGAGCGTATCTCCTACCTGCATTATTCAGGGTGCTTCACCAAGATCAAGTGCTTCCTTTTTCGGACACCATAGTACCTAGAGGTTCTTCATGGAGCCCCTACTCTCGTGACAATACTCTTACATCATGAATGTTTGCAGAAAGAAGTATAACTAGACGTCTTACACCCGAGTGTCCCCATAGGAGGCATACTAGTTGCTAGCTAGCTAGCCGAGGGGAAACATGTACCTCCTATACATTCTTCTTTTTAGTTTCTCATAGAAGCCAACTTTATATGTAACAAATATCTCTTAGATAATTTCATTTCTTGCAGTCATGGGACCTTGGTTCCCATCATGGCTCTTTGTATGATTTCCATTACCAAGTCTTGATACCGGCAATTCTCCATAAATATTTATTCATAATATCATACCATCACATTGTATAGAATTAATATTTAATGTAACGATTTCCCATCGATAAATTATTTCAATCAAATTTCACTTATGAACGATGACTATCTATCTATATTATTGTTTATTTTGTATGCATGGGTAAATCAATCACATAAGTTGCAACATAGTGATTCACATTTACTTGTTTATGTTGGTGTATTTGTAACTTCGGAATGTATTCATCTATGTATATTATGTATTGTAACCCAATGTTTATTCTAGGATGTATCTATTATGTAATTGAGTCATGTTGTCATGCCCCGATGTTCCAATTCAATAATGTAAACAAGTCATGTCAAGTCATAGTGGGTAACCCTCCGATTGTCTAAGGGTTAAAGTCCCTGCAGTTCTGAGGAACTAGGGTTATTAGACTCTCCTAGTAGAGGTTGGACCTAGTAGGGTTTTAGTCATGTCGGGATTAGTATAAATAGAGAGCTGGGGTCTCTATTTAGAACACCTCACTCACACACTCAAGTGTAGCACATAGTTGAGGAAGGAGAAGACACTGGGGCTAGACAAGAAGAAGATTACTGCTGTAGAGAGTGCATCTTACTGTTTTGGGGTTTTACATCTTATGCTGATTCTATCTCTGAGGAAGTTGCCGGGTTTTCTCCATTTATGGTTTCCCTGATGAAAAACACTTTGTTCATTGTCTCGTGTTTGATTGTTGTACTTGTTGTTCTCTCAGTAAAGATCCTAACATAATGCTAGCTTAATGTTGGAAAACTAACATGGTATGAGAGCTAACCTAAGAAGAAGACACTGTGCAGCTGTGAGAACTAGGGCTTCCTAGTTTGTGGATCTTCCTTCACAGATTTTCAGCAAAATCAAGGTGGAATAACTCTCCTCCTTAGGGTGCATATTTCTGTTGAAGCAGAATCCAATTCTGAGGTTTTTCAGTTTTGGACCTGTCACTGCTATCAAAAATTAGGGATTTTCACAGAAGAGGAATTTTTCAGTGAGCCCAGGCCTGTATTGATATCCTCCCCAAAATCGAAGTTAGCAACAAATTTCAAGGCATTTGGGTGGACAGAACTCCAAAAAAGCAAAACCCTAATTTGCTCCTGAACTAGCTCTATAGGATTTTAGCTCAATGTTCAGATCCGACATCTTGAACTTGGTAAGATCTAAAATTTTTTGTATTTCCATTTGAGGCTCTCAGTTAAGATGTCTCATCATACCAAGCTTTATGAAAAGCTTGAGGGAGCTGATAACTTCCGAGCCTGGAAGTATAGGATTTCCTTTGTCCTAGAAGAAAATGAGTTAGACTCCTACATCCATGAGGAGGTTCCAGTTCCAGAGGGAGATGAGGCAAAGGCCTTACATAAGAAGAAGATGGTTATGGCAAAGACGATCATTGCAGATTCTATCAAGGATCACCTTATCCCACGGGTGTCCTCTCTCAGGACACCTAAAGCTATGTTTGATGCCCTAACCAAATTTTTTGAAGGGAAGAACATAAACCGAAAGATGACATTGACAAACCAACTGAATATTGTGAGGATTCAGAATGCAGAAACAATCAAGTCTTACTTCACAAGAGTTTCTCAAATCAAAGAGCAACTAGAAGCAGTTGATGAAGAAGTGGAAAATACATAGATTGTAATGACTACCTTGAATGGCCTTCCTAGGTCATGGGATTCTTTCATCCAAGGAATATGTGCTAGAAAGAAGTTAGTCAAGTTCAGCAGACTATGGGAAGAGTGCTCTCAAGAAGAAGCTCGGATAGCAGATCGAGAAGAGAAGATGGGAAGTGAAGACCAAGCTCTCACGGTACACTCCAAGTCTCACTCCAAGTCAAATAAAAGAATACCTCATAGCTCCAGAGGTAAGCACTCTCACAAAGATAACACTAGAAAAGATGTATCTATGATCATATGCTATACATGTGATGAAGCAGGACACTATGCAAGGAATTTTCCTAACAAATAGAATATAATGAAGAAGAGCAACAAAAGAAGACATCATGCTCATGCTGCAGAGGATGATGAACCATACAGGAAGAGATCCAGATATGAAAGTGAAGATTCTTCAAGCGAGGATGAATATGTTTTGATATCTACTCTCACAGGTAACATTACTCATGGAAGTGATGATTGTCTTATAGACAGTGGAGCTTCCAAACATATGACTGGATTCAAGGAATCCTTTGTGAGATTGTCAGAACATGAATCGCCTCACAAGGTAAAGCTAGGAGATGACTACCAATATCCAATAAAAGGTAGTGGGGAATCTTCCTTTAAATTAGACTCTGGAAAATATCTAACAATGAAAGAAGTATTGTTTGTGCCAGGACTCAAGAAGAACCTTCTCTCCATATTAGCATTAGATGCAAAAGGAATGCGGGTTGCATTCATAGATGGTCAAGTCATCATGTGTCCAAAAGGAGAGACTATAGATGATGCGGTAGTGATTGGAGAACAAGAAGGAGGATTGTTCAAATTAAAGGGTCCTCCAAAAAAAGCATTGGTCCATGACACAATAGAGCCAAGTGAACTTTGGCATAGAAGGCTTGCACATGTGCATTACAGAGCACTACCTATTGCAAGAAAAGTTGTCGAAGGTCTTCCAGAAATCCAAGCAAAACATGATGGGGTCTCCAAAGGATGTGCGAAAGGAAAGAATACAAAGAAGACATTTCCAAGCAGTGAAAGCAAAGAAAAAGGAATCTTGGAAATCATCCACTCTGATGTATGCGGTCCTATGTCATCAAACTCTCTAAGCGGGTATGCATATTATGTTTCTTTTATTGATGACTTTTCTAGGAAGACATGGGTTTAATTCATGAAGAACAAAGACGAAGTATTCAGTAAGTTCAAAGAATTCAAAGCCTTGATCAAGAACCATACTAAAAAGAATATCAAGACCATTCGATCAAATAATGGCTAAGAATTCACTTCAAATGAATTCAAAGAGCTATGCAAAGAATCAGGGATTAAGAGGGAGTTGTCCACTCCTTCTAATCCACAATAGAATGGGATTGCGGAACGGAAGAACAAAACTATCATGGAATTTGCAACGGCAATGCTTCATGATCAAGACCTTCCTATGCATATTTGGGTGGAAGCTGCTAGAATAGTGGTATATGTACAGAACCGTACTCCACATAGAGTACTCAAGAACAGGACTCCTGAAGAAGTCTTCTCCGGAAAGAAACCAGAATTCAGCCATCTAGGAATATTCAGATGTCCTGTGTACATCCACATTCCAAAAGAGAAGAGGACTAAATTATATCCTTCAAGAAAGAAGGGTATATTTGTGGGATACTCTGAAAGCTCGAAGGCTTACAAAATATATTTCCCATGATACAAGAATATTGACATCACCAGGGATGTGACATTTGATGAAGACACAGCTTACAACAATTCAAGAAAGAGACCTGCTAAAGAACCTGAAGAAGCAAAAGCACCTAGAATTCATGATACAACCATGAATGAAGAAACTCGAGAAGAAGATCGAGAATTTGAAGAACCACAAAGACTTGTAGATCCACCTCTGGAGAAGAATCCTCACAAGAGAAAACCTGCTTGGGTATGAGAACTTATCCAAGGTGTGGAAAGATATGGGGCTCCATAAGAGAATCATAGAGAAAGAAAGAGGACCAGATCCTGTTTTGGGTATGTAGCTTTACTATGTGATTTCATTGATAAAGAACCTTCCAGTTATGAAGAAGCGGAAAAACAAAAAGAATGGAAGGATGCTAAAATCGAAGAGTACCAATCGATCATGAAGAATGATGTTTGGGATGTTGTCCCAAGACCAAATGGGAAGTCATTTGTAACTTCCAAATGGATCTACAAGATCAAACATGATGTAGACAGTAGCATTGAAAAATATAAGGCAAGATTTGTAGCTCCGGGTTTCTCTCAGAAAGAGGGAATAGACTATGAAGAAAGCTTTGCACCCGTAGCCAGATACACTTCCATCAGATCAGTACTTGCTTTGGCTGCAGTGATGAAATGGAAGATACACCAGATGGATGTTAAGACCGCTTTCTTAAATGGTGTAGTGGAAGAGGAAGTGTATGTAGAACAGCCACTTAGCTTTGAGACACATGACAAGGAGTCTCATGTATGTAGATTGAAGAAAGCCTTGTATGGTTTGAAACAGGCACCCAAGACATGGTACGACAGAATTGATAGCTTTCTATCTAGTTTGGGCTTTACCAAGAGTAAAGTAGATTCCAACCTTTACTACAAGGTTGAAGATGGAAACCCAGTGATGCTTCTACTATATGTAGATGATCTGTTTGTGACAGGTATGGATGGGTTGATTACTGATACGAAGAGAAAGCTTGCTGCCGAGTTCGAGATGAAGGATTTGGGCATGATGCATTATTTTCTAGGTATGGAGGTGTGGCAGAGTGCGGATGGAATCTTCCTTAGACAAGGGAAGTATGCAGTAAAGATCCTGAAGAGGTTTGGGATGATGGACTGCAAGACTATGGCCACACCTATGGCATTGAACCTGAAGCTATTAACTGATGCTTCATCAGAGTCGGTTGATGCTATGATGTATCGTCAGATGATTGGATCATTGATGTACCTGACGAACACAAGACCAAACATTTGCTTTGCTATGAACACCTTGAGCCAGTTCTTAACATATCCGAGAAATGTTCACTTGATTGCTGCAAAGCATATTCTGAGGTATCTGAGGGGTACAGTTTATTATGGGCTCAAGTACGGTGTGAATTATAAGATTAACCTGGAGGGTTATGTTGATTCAAATTGGGAAAAAATTTCCATCAATAGGAAGTGCACTTCAGGGTGTTGCTTCAGTATGGGATCAAGTATGATCTCCTGGTTTAGTAGGAAGCAATCTTGTGTGGCACTAAGTACAACTGAAGTAGAGTATGTTGTAGCTTGTTCAGCTAGTTGTGAGGTAGTATGGCTGCAGAAGCTATTGTCTGATTTATTTGATCTCCAAATGGATGTTACTTGTATACATTGTGACAAACAGAGTTGCGTGAAGTTGTCAGAGAATCCAGTGTTCCATGACAAGTCAAAGCACATCTAGAGCAAGTATCACTATATCAGGGATATGGTGTAGAGAGGAGTAGTGAAGCTCCAGTATGTTGCGACGGAGGAATAGATAGTTGATGTGTTAACGAAGCCATTGGCTAGAGTGAAGTTCGAGTACTTCAGGGAGAAGCTTGGTGTTCTCCAAATCGAGGTTTCCTCCAAGGGAAAGTGATGAGTCCCAAATCCATTCTGACGAGCAGGCTAGATGTAAGGGCTAAGCCATTATGTCATGGTGAGAGGATTCACTTCCTTCCATGTCAAATATGAGTGCTAAGATCCAAACCCATTCTGACGAGCAGGTTAGATGTAAGGGCTGAGCCATTCTGTCATGGTGAGAAGATTCAGTTCCTTCCATGTCAGATATGAGTGCTGGCCATTCTGTCAAGTAGGACAGATGTAAGGGCAACTGCCACTCTCTGAAAGAGTGGAGGCACCTAGTCCGTTACCAGGTAGCTCAGTCTCGGACTGGGGGCCATTCTATCATGGTGAGAGGATTCAGTTCCTTCCATGTTAGATGTGAGTGCAGGCCATTCTGGTGAGGGTGTAGGACTTGTTTCCTACCAGGTGAGATATAAGGGAAACTGCCATTCTCCAGGAGAATGGAGGCACTTGGTCCATTACCAGGTAGCTCAGTCTGGGACTGGGGGTCATTCTATCATGGTCAGAGGATTCAGTTCCTTCCATGTCAGATGTGAGTGCAAGCCTTTCTGGCAAGGGTGGAGGACTTGTTTCATTCCAGGTCAGATACAAGTGCTGAAGCCTTTTCACAGATGTTAGTGATGTGATGTCCTATCATGCTGGTGAATGTGAATGCTGGGCCTTTCCGATGTGATTGTAGGTTACTACATGATTAGATGTGAGTGCTAGATGTGCCTTTTTTACGAGTAGGTCAGATGTAAGTGTTGGGAGAAGACCTACCTGATGGCTAGGCCTACAACTAGCATGAAAGAAGGCTGGCTCTGTAGAACTTCCTATGACGAGATAGCACACATGATGGTGACCAGATGAGATCCAAATCGAGCTATGATCCAGATCCAGTTATGATGACTCTGAGAGATCTAGATCGAGTGATGATCCAAATCTAGCAGTGATGATCCAGATCGAGTGATGCTCCAGATCTAGTCTAGTGATGATGATCTAGATCAAGTGATTATCCAGATCTAGTGATGTTGATCCAGATCGAGAGATGATCCAGATCCAGTGATGATGATCCAAATCGAGAGATGATCCAGATTCGAAGGATGAAGATGACTTGAAGATGAAGATGACTTGAAGACAAAGATGACTTGAAGACTCATAAGACTTGAGATGCAGATGACGAGATGATCTAGTTGTTNATATGGTCAATTTAATGTTTTGAGGATTAAATGATGATGATGACTTTAAGAAGGATATTATTTGGTTTGCTTTAAAATTTTATTCCTATGTTTAAAAAGCTTCACGAGAAGCTCTCCTAACTTATGTATCTTATGTATTGTAACCCTATGTTTATCTGAAAATTGTGTCGAAAGAATACCTTCCTAGTTAAGAGGGAGTGTTGATGTATTTGTAACTTCGGAATGTATTCATCTATGTATCTTATGTATTGTAACCCTATGTTTATTCTAAGATGTATCTATTATGTAATTGAGTCATGTTTTCATGCCTTGATGTTCCAATCGGGAGAATCAATAATGTAAACAATTCATGTTAAGTCATAGTGGGTAACCCTCCGATTTTCTAAGGGTTAAAGTCCTCGCAGTTCCGGGGCACTAGCATTATTAGACTCTCCTACGGGAGAATCAATAATGTAAACAATTCATGTTAAGTCATAGTGGGTAACCCTCCGATTTTCTAAGGGTTAAAGTCCTCGCAGTTCCGGGGCACTAGCGTTATTAGACTCTCCTAGTAGAGGTCGGCCCTAGTATGGTTTTAGTCATTTCAGGATTAGTATAAATAGAGAGTTGGGGTCTCTATTTAGAACACATCACTCACACACTCAAGTGTAGTGCATAGTTGAGGAAGGAGAAGACATTGGGGCTAGACAAGAAGAAGATTACTGCTGTCGGGGATGCATCTTAATGTTTTGGGGTTTTACATCTTGTTTTCATTCTATCTCTAGGGAAGTTGCGGGGTTTTCTCCATTTATGGTTTCCCCGATGAAAAACACTGTGTTCATTGTCTCTTGTGTTTGATTGTTGTACTTGTTGTTCTCTCAGTAAAGATCCTAACATAATGCTAGCTTTATGTTGAAAAACTAACGGTTTACAATGTATGTGTGCATTCTAGGTGCATCATTTTATATCTGTATGCACAATCCTTGTGCACTTAAAGCTTGTTGTAATCGCATTGTGTCAATGTTGAAAAACTAACGGTTTACAATGTATGTGTGCATTCTAGGTGCATCATTTTATATCTGTATGCACAATCCTTGTGCACTTAAATCTTGTTGTAATCGCATTGTGTCAATACACTCTATCTTGTCACATGATTACCCATTTTTTGTACTAGTTACAAATATCCATTATTGATATCGTTGCTTCACTACATTGAGCATAACTCATGCTTTACTTTTCATAAACTTAAGGGTATATTAAATTTGTCAGTGCTAATATTAGCTCAACTACATCATAGTATTTCTTCGGACATTGTTAAAATCATAAATAAACTCTCAATGTATCAAATTATTCTAACATAGTCTTGACATGTTATATAATAACTTGCATATTATTTGACATTATGCATATGAAATAATATGATAATTTTCTTGCGAAGGTATGGCTATTGACATTACCATCTTATTGCATTCATTACTTTACATGTCGAATTTGCAATCTCTATAGCATCAAGAAAACATTTTCCAAATGCTTACATGCTTTCTTGTAATAATGATTTTCTTCTACACATAATATAATAAGCATGTCAGTAATTATCATAAGATTCTATTCATGGTACCTATCCCCAAGAAGATAAGAGGGATTTGAACTTGTGACCTTACATTATAACATTTTCATTCATTTTACCAATGTCACATTCGCTTCATCAATATGTTGAGTAATCAAATTCATTAATTCAACAATTATAACCACTTCACCGTCTATATCCAAGAAATATGCCTACATCTATTTTCCATTATATCCATATTGCTATTAAAANAGTAATCAAATTCATTAATTCAACAATTATAACCACTTCACCGTCTATATCCAAGAAATATGCCTACATCTATTTTCCATTATATCCATATTGCTATTAGAAGGTGCATCCATTCTTTACAATGCATATAACTAAGTATTTCCTTGAATGCTGAAAGTAATTAAAATCTATATACAAAAAGTGTTCGTAATTTCATAAAAATTCTTCACAACCTTAATGTCAATACTTGATATTCAAGACCATATTGTTTGGATATATAATTATAGTTTCACCACGTACACTCATAAAAAGAAACACATTGCCATAATAAAAAAATAAACATCTATCAAATCTTTTAACAACAAGGAGGTCCTCATTAAAATATTAGCTACATAAGATTCTTCTTAAAAGGAGGTCATTGAGCTGGCCTATTAGTTGTNAAAAAAATAAACATCTATCAAATCTTTTAACAACAAGGAGGTCCTCATTAAAATATTAGCTACATAAGATTCTTCTTAAAAGGAGGTCATTGAGCTGGCCTATCAGTTGTTGGCACAATCGGGTTAAATATCGAGATTTTAACTTTACACTACTTAATACAAAGCTTCGAGGCCATACTCCAAATGGTGGTCATTCAAACAGGGAAATCGATAATTTTGTACGTAAATAATTTGTACGATTAAAGCAAGCAAAGGAATGAGGTTAGTTTTCCCTTGGTCAGGGTAGGTTGACAACTGGCAGGGTATCGTCAAAACGAAAATATTTAGAACCACAAAATCGCTAGAACGTAAATAATTTGTACGATTAAAGCAAGCAAAGGAATGAGGTTAGTTTTCCCTTGGTCAGGGTAGGTTGACAACTGGCAGGGTATCGTCAAAACGAAAATCTTTAGAACCACAAAATTGCTAGAATGCACTTAACAGCAACTGTCCAAAATATTTTTATTTTTAGTGAAAAAGAGTATGACATGAATCAAACATGAGTCGACAAACATCTTCCACACAAAATAATCACCACATCCCATGCTTGCTCCAACCGGAATGATTGTATGTCACATAGGTTTGACTTGCAAGTATTCATGGAACCAACTGATTGTCTACGTTACTTTTGATAGGCGCATTCATATTTCTAACTATCTATTTTTCAGGTGACTAATATGATAGTAATCCAACAGTTAATTTTAATCTTAACATAATTTAGGTCATAATGGGGCTTCACTTGAACAACTTCAAGAATATAGTTGAAACCATATTGTAGCGATTTTATTTGAAATTAATCTGTATTCAAAGTAAGGAGTTTCAAACAACGATCTAGTCCAATTCAACACACGACAAATCTCATTTAAAATAGTGAAGTATATATACACTTACCATTTACCATAGCAATAGAATTGTCACCACACACAGGAGTGAAGTCTTCCTTGATACTAGTTTTTGTTATCTACAAAAACTCAATTCTTAGTACCTCTATGTGCAGCCCATATGGGTCCAAGTGCTGCAACTTGAGCTCTGATATCATATGTAGCATACCCCTAAACCTGAAAATATCTATGGGTGTGGAGTATAGAAATATTTCTTATGTTAATTGTTAAATCACCCAAATTAAGTTACTCGTTAACCATATAATCATTCTTCTTTTAGATTAAGAGACTACAAAACACAATTACTCAAATGCTAACTCACATAAGAAATTCTTACTAAATACTATAATACGACACACATGTTATATTAGATGCATGGTGATCCTTTGAATGAAATGATAATTACATATTACCCTTGTCCTTCAGTTATAGTTAACCCACTCCATAACAAGGTACCATAATTTGGATTCAATAACCTAGGCACAACCGTTAGAGGTGAAGTGTGAGTCTCCTGAATCCGCTAAGGAACAAATGGATCAATTGAGGAGGAAACGACCAGGTTAGATAATAAAGAAACAAATTCACTAAGTATGTACATATACAAACTGATTTCACTATACTTGTCGTCGGAGTGTTAATCTAATTCTTTACTTCCCTTGAAGCACATTCTCAGCGGCCACAACTTTAAAATCACGTCAATTCAATCACTATGAATCAATGACCATCTTAATACAAAATAAACGACATAATAAGATGAAACATGATCAAATATATCCAATAATCAAAGTTAACTATTACATATACCACTCAAATTTGAAAAGGACTTATGCGACTGAAAGCATGCCT
>LPNX010206734.1:0-35144 GCA_001517045.1 Pseudotsuga menziesii | reverse complement strand
AGTTGAGCCTAAACGGAGGAGTCAAGAACAAGGTGACAGCCTTGAATCGAGACTTGCCCCCAAGGACACACCGAGTGGCTTGAATATTTCTGCCATGTGATCCAGGTGTGTGAAAAGGCGGCAACAGATAGCATGACATACCATCGGCAATTATCCCTATTGCCGAAACATACACAACCAAATCGATGGTGGGGATTTTACCTAGAGATCCTCACCACGATTAATTACGTTATATACATCATGCAAATGGGGTCAAAACTGGGGATGTGACATTCCCCTCCCCCTTGGAATAACACCGTCCTCAGTGTTCCTTTACACATATACAATACATATACAGTTGCACATCAAAATTTCAAAATTGCAGATCTGTCCCGCGTTCGATCATTTAATTTGAACGTTCAAGACCAAGCGCCTCGGCTTCCATGGACTTCTCTTGCTGGTTCTCAGCCTCCAGTTGATCCCAAAGTCTAGGAACTTTGTGGCTATTGCCTTCATCATGTTCCCTCATTGGGCAGTCCCGGCATAAATGATGTCCTTCGCATCTCCAGCATCTCACTGGCTGCTTCATCTTTACCTGCTCAATTTCCTTTGAGTCTTCATGCCTAGACCGTTTCCTATCAGATTTCTTGGATGAATGTCCCATCGCTAATCCACCTTCCTTTCCCTTGCCGATTGCTCCTAGAAGGCTTTTCACCTCCCTTTGCAAACCAATAGAGTCTTGCAAAATCTGGTGGTTCATTTCACTCTGCCTTTTTTTTGTATCTTGAGCATCTCCCCAAGATTCTCTTGGGTCTTGGAAATCATTTGAAGGAGACTTCCAGCCAAGTCCAGCAACTTTTGATCTACTACCATGCTCAATGTGCACCACCTGTTTTTCACTTTTCTCACCTGTGGAATGCACCATTGGAACTCTATCAGACCAAGCATAATATAGACATTAAAATCAGTCAATTAATTTCCCCATTTGGCATGATAGTCCAAGTCTCATCAATGAGGCTTTCACATTTTTTTCATGCCTTCCCAATAGGCACATGAGCTCATTCATGTCCATTCTTGGGTAGGGAATTAACCATTCCAGCATTCACAATTTTACTTAAGCAAATACACACATTTCATTCTCAATCATACATGCATTCAATAATCCTTTGTTTTCACAATGCATAGACATATATATATATATATATATATAATCAAAAGGAAAGAGAGAGTAGTAAGATTTTTTCACCTCTTTGTTTTGTTCCATCCTGGTACCCACACCACTGTTGTGGTTTTTTCATGCTCTCAGCCTCTTTCACTTCACCGTGAATGCTGGACCAATCCTTCTTGGTCATGACACTTAGTGTCTTTGGTCTATTCCAAACCTCTAAACCATGGAGTCTCTCCACATGGCTTGTCTCAACTGCTAGGACTCCCCCATCTTACTAGCACCTTTTTCATTACCGCTCATTCTGAGCTTTCCAGGATAGTCACATATCCACATGCATCTCTAGGATACTCTCATAGTCCTCGCTTCCAGCGATACCTATATCCAACATTGAATAAATTCACATGTTTAGTTTATTCTCATTAGTTTTATCTCTAGAACAAGAGCTTAAAACATCAAAACCAAATCATATACACATGTATATTCATAAGCAAAATAATCCAATACTTATCTGTATTGTGCGCTTCCTTGTTTGTCCACAGGATCCTGCTTTGCTTTGCAAGCCTTGGGATCACCTATGGACTTAGATGTTAGGTCAGCACGCAGGCTACCCCACAACATCAAATAATTAATGTCCAGCCAGTGCATCCTCATGTCAACTGGGCTTGGAACTTTAACATGACCATTTCTAGGTCTAGGATCTACTATGGACCCCCATCCATATAACAGCCCAACATACACTTATACCAACATACACTTATATCAACAATAACCCTTACTCCGCAACCCCTCACAACAACCATTTACCATTTTACCTTTTACCTTTTACCTTTAGCCTATCAACACAAGCAACACAAGCAATGCAAGCAAAATCATCAGCGTTATTGCTCAAAAACTGTAATCACATTTCTCATCATTCACTATCAAGTATTGAGACACCAGGAGTGCGCCCACTCCCTAGGGTGTAATCAATATTGAAAACCCTTTCATGACTCAACATCGGAAAAGTGTGCACCCTTCTCCGGTGTGTGCCATGTAGGCCCTATTCACACTCAAGCAATCGGTCATAATGGATATTAAATCAAACATGTTCTGCATATGGAACTTAATAATTAAACATGCATATTCATAGCAAGGGTCATAGAACACTTATCCATTTGCCGTCGCAGTATGTCTTTGTTAAGGAGGAAGGGAGGCTCCTTCCCTGAGTTAACAGTCCCTCAATTAGCCACCCCAACTCCTTTTTACATTTCATATTCACACATGTCTTACCGACATAATTTATACCATCTCACTCATGTTACTACTGAACATTCAGTGCAGATGAGACATTTCCAGAATGTCCAATGGCATTTCACCCGAAACCAATTTCCAAGGGAAAACCTTCCCATGAAGTTTGGATCTTACAGGTCATCACACATGATCTTCTTGCAGTGTGTATCCCTGACACATTCATCAAATAGCCAAACAGTCAATCATTACCTGATAATACAATCCAATTGATTGTTCCATAACCAAGCAATGACATTGGTAATCAAATTCAATAGGAAATTGCAATTCTATCTACTACAGAAATTGACTTGCTCAATTGTGGGTCTCTTATAAGAAACACTACTATGCCCATTATAATTTTATGCTTACTATCATAACATGAATACCCACTTACCATGCGTCCCTCCTGACACAATATCATACAAGGAAACAATGATTAGTAGTCGTTAGCAATTCCTTAAATTCGAAATTCACAATTCAAATTTAACAACCAACTATTTTCACAACCATGAAACTCTTCTCATAAGTTTGGATCTTTTACATGGTATATTTTGGCACTGGTTAGGGTCTTACCTCTCATTGCCATGCTCAAAATAATCTACCTGAAACCTGAGCTTCAATCAACCAAACACAATCTTATGCAAGCCAATAGTGGCTAGTGGTTGTCAGCAATTTCTCAAATCCGAAATTCACAATTCGAATTTTAACAACCTATTATGCATACCAACTATTTTTACAACCATGAGACTCTTCTCATAAATGGTATATTCTGGCATTGGTCAGGGTCTTACCTCTCAATGCCATGCTCGAATTAATCTACCTAAAACATGAGTTTCAATCAACCAAACACTTGGTAAGTTTGGATGCATATAACCTTTTCATTGCTACAACCATCACTGAAGCATTTCCAGAATTTATAAAATTCAAATACTTTTAGCTGTTAGTCACATCAGTGTTTATCAAAGTTCATTTACTTCATGCAATCATTATCATACTAACATTGCAAGGTATAGTCATATCATTAATGCAGTTAAATGAAATGTTTAGATACTCCTTACTTCACAGGCGTATCATTCATACCACCTTGCTCTTCCACAGAGCATTTCTGGCGGCCAATGGATCATGACTATCCTGCATTCATAACAACCTTTGAAACAGTTCCAGAATTATCATTAATTCATTATTTCAGTCATTAGTCATTCATAATATCACATGCATTCATCTCAATGCGTTCAACATACCACGCATGGCCTAACCATGTCCACTTTATATAGGATGCATTACTATAATCAATGTTATCAACATATGCAGGAATGACACCGTTATACATTCCACTATTCACATGGTATGAGGTCTCTTACCTTTACCAATCCATGGAATTTGTCATAAGCAAACTCTTACCTACATGGGTCTTACTTACACCCTTGGCGTGACCAATTTGGTTGGTCCTTTGCAGGAGATTGCAGAATTTTTCTCACCAACTTTTGCTATGGACTCGTTTCTTTATCCCTTTCTCCAGAGGGTTGCTAGTCACATTCATCAGCTTCAGCAACATATTCATCCGGGTCCATGTCATCGTTGGTTTTCCCACTAATGCCAACATCAAAGAAATGATTATCATTAGTGGTTCATACAGAGCATATAATTTTCAATACTCTTACCAACATGCAATATCCTATGCATGTAATACATATCCTCATGCATTTCATGCATAAACTTAGGAAATGTAATTATAATCAGCAAGATAGAGTTTTAAGAAAAACTTCCCTTTTCAAGTCTTTCATCCTGGCATGGAACTACTCTTCCACACAGCAACTGATTGACTTCATAGTCATTGCTACCCCCTGGGCATGCAATTGTCCAGATTTTTCCATTTGATAGCAGCGGCCATCACTAGTGCCTTGCTGCTTCATGCCTAGATTCTGGCGACTTACCCTTGTTCCCCACTAGATAAGCTTTCCAACGCCTATCCACATGCTTCATTCCGACCTCGGATGTGAAAACCACACCACTTCTAAAAATGAAGAATTTCACCAAATCCTTGCATTTTACACATAGCTGCATTTGTACTGGGTGCCAGCTTCAGCCAACTTCAGCCACCTGTAACCCACTGAATACAGCTGAAAATACCACCGGAAGGCAGTCGAAATCTGCTGGAAATCCCACTGAAAACCACTGAGAAATCCCCTTTGAGAAACTCAATTTTCCCTTTGCAGAATTGGCTCTCACTTTATCTATCCATCTGATGTATTGGCTGTCAAAACAGCTACTCCTTCCGTCATTTCGGGCCTCATTTCAACTATCTGCCCGACGTTTCGGCAGCCCAAAACGCTAATTCCTCCACTGTATCGGTGGTTGAAACCACTACTCTTTCCACCGCTTATTCTTTTCATCGGCGAAACAACTTCATCCGCAGCCGCAACGGTGGCCCAACGTCCTCAATCTCCTTCCGATCGGCGTTGGTAGTATTTCTTATCGGAAGACTTAGTGTCTTCCGCTTCTGCAACGGCGGCACAGGAAACACTATTCCCGCCGACGATTCCTACTGGCGAAAACCATCAACACTGCTGCATTAGTGCTTTAGTCCTTTCGTCAGCCGCAACGACGGACTGTCCAACATTAAGTTCTTCCACGGGGTCGGCGGTCTTGTCTCATCGAAAGGTTAGTGCCTTTCGCTTCCGCAACGATGGCACACAAACCACTTTCTGCTTCCGATGGCTGCTCTTTACTTAGAAAAATATTGAACTTTCGGCATCGACAGTTGGACGACTTTTCCATCGGGTGCATAGTCGTTTAGACTTCCACAACTACGGATGCTCAAAGAGCTATTTTCTTTCGACAGACACTTAGACAAGTTTCCGCGATTTTCCTTCACTGCTTTCCATTGGCACGCCTTCGTCTAACTCTTCCGCTACGGCGGGAGTCCATTCCACTAACTCCTCCGATTGTCCAACACTTAACCAAATTTATTTTGCAACTTCCGCCTATCAGCAATCGGACCACTACCGCGTCGGCGATTTTGTCTTTTTGACAGCCGTAACGGCGGACTATCAACGCTAAATCCTTCCGCCACATCGAAATCCTGTTCCTCTTTAGTGCTCCGATGAGCCGACTGTCAACACTTAGTAAATTTTTGAAGTTTGCTGCTGTTCTGTTGGACATAGAAGGTAATTCTACCTTCTATCACTGCATCCTTCATGGCCCATAAAGGCCCACTATTGCAACCTGGCTCTAATACCATTCTGTCACATGTCCATCCCTCAAGACCAGCGAAGAGGACGCGACCATCACCAAAGCATAACAACCCCATGAACATATACAATCCATCAATGATGAAATTAAAAGCTTAACATGATGCATAACAGGGATGCTAAGACATACAAGCAGATGCATAATCCAACATACAGGGATTCATAATTCCTAGGACATCAATATACAGTGGAAGCAACACATATACATTTCAAGCATTTAACATGTTCATCATAATCCATAGAACAATAGGTATAATTGCAGAGATGAAGTAACCAGCAGCACTTATCATTTTGATGAAGAATCCCGCAACCAGCTATGTCGCTGCAACATTCCACCCAACCATAGGCCAGCGTACTCATCAATCTCTCAGCAACGCTGCCACCCCTGAGCTGGGCATGATTCCTCCAAGGACAAGCGTCAACGTAGGCTTACACATAGCTGAGGGATACAAATAAGTCAAACCAACACAGCTAGGTTTATCAGGACATCAACTGATCAGCCAAGCCAGCACAGTCCAAGGGACAACCACTGCATACCTGCAGTAAAACAATTCATTCACAACTCTGTGATGAAGGCATAAACAGTAGGGTGGCAACCTCAAACCAAAATGAGACACAGCTCAAGCCCATAGGGCAATTCAGAGTTGCTCTTGGCCCTAAAGTGGCCAAAACAACTCAGCTGCAACAAAAAACCAGGGTAATTCAACAACCCACACCCACAATGCAAACGATGGCAACTACATAGTCCCAAAGCATTGAAGAAGACATAGCCAACAAATGTGGAAATCAGCAGCCACAACCCCACAATGAATGATAGCAGCCATCCATAGTTCCAAAACGTAACAGTAACCACAATCACCATGATGAAATGAAAACAGCAGTCCATCCTGGACAATTAATAAAATAGAAAGACTTACACAGTTCCCCACTAGGGAAAAGATACATACTCCCCGCCTGTGCGTGAGGAGGGACAACTTCGCTTATGCATGTGGATGGACAGACAACCGTGAGAGTGAACTCGCTTCCCTCTGAACACGGATGAGGAACAGACCATGATGGGGAATGAATATCCCACAGAGATCACGTGCGGTGAGGAGCCCAACCAACTGCCTACCTAAGGATGAAAACAGACCATCTCTCTCTCTACGTGAGAGTGAGCAGACTAACAGGAGGAACGAACAGACCGAGGAGAGAATTCCCGTGGGGAGAATGGAAGGTCGTGTGAGAGTGGAGTGAAGGCAGTCGTGGGTGGGGTGGGCGTGTGGGCAAGGGACTGACAACCCTGCCACCCCACTCCCAAAGAAAATAACTACCCCCAACCACCAGCAGCCATAACTGCCTCAACTACCCAAAACAAGACATTAAAGAGGTTGACAAGGGAATATTGCAAAGACACAACAAGGTGGAAACACATGGGTTTTTCCCCCATAGATCAAGGTTTGACATCCCCCACCCCTTATCCTTCGGAACCATGCCCTTTTCATTCAACGTTGCACTACCGTAGCTGGTTGTGGCTTGTTTTATTTGATGTGTGTATTTACATGATGCCACATTATAATGTGCTGAATAGCACAACATACCATTGGCAATTATCCATATTGCCGAAACATACACAACCAAATCGATGGTGGGCCTTTTGCCTTGAGCTCCTCACCACGATTAATTACGTTATATACATCATGCAAACGGGTTCAAAACCAGGGACGTGACAATTAATATAGATTTGGATTTCGATCTTAAAGAGTTCATTGTAATATAGATGGGATACATTAATTTTTAGAATAACCAACCCATAGTTACCTACATTGGACATTAATTTAATTATTTTTGTCTTATTACCTAGTTTCCTAGATTCCATTCTATGCTAGTTTCCTTCTACATGTCCTAGAATTCAACACATGCTAAAAATTAGTCATGGAGCACTTGGAAAACATCCTACAAACCCAATTTATCATGTCTTCTTTATTCCATATTCTCTAAAGTGCATATCTGCTTTTTCTAAAAAGATGCCTTATTTTATTTCTGATTTACGGCGAAAAGGAAAAGATAGACTAGGTGTAGTTGAATTTTTTTCTCACATTGTCCTTCCTCCTTTTCTCCAAATAAAATCATGTATGAGTTTTATTTATATCCTTCTTTAGCTTTCCCACTTGACTTATCAAATTAGTGAGCATCTACCTAGATTTGGAAATTGCTTTATGTACCTATGGGGAATTTGACTAGATTTGGTAAGCCTTCTTTTTTACTATTTAGAATGGCATATTTATGCATTCTATTCTCTCATGTAATTATATATTACAGCATCCTATTACTTCATAATTTTGGATATTGTACACTTACTCAATACAGATTAGTGTTATGCTCCAATTTCAGTCTCCTTTGGTGTTAATTTTACATGTTTGATTAGCAATTTTGTGAGTGTAATTGTTCTATCTCTTGGGTTCAATTTCCACATGGTATCAAAAACTTTGTAGATCAATTTCTCTCCTTCCAAATTGTTATTGAAGGTTCAACATCATTGATTAGGAGCACATTCTACTGACTGGAGGGCATAGTTTCTGAGCTATGGACCAATCTCAGAAGATCATCTTGACTCCATTCAATTTATTTGAGTGGAAAGCTGAGATGGAGATATTGTTGAGAGTGAAATATCTCTACAAGGTGACTATGGAAACTGAGGTAGATCCCAATGCAGCTACAAAGAAAATTAAATGGCACAACAGGAGGGATGAGACCTATTTTCTATTTTGTCTGAGCATTTCAAGAGACCTCCTCTTCCATCTTGATGGATTGACATCACCTAATGAAGTGTGGGAGAAGCTAGAATATATTTTTGGAAATACAGATGAGATGAGAGGACATCAAATCGAGAATGATCTGATCTCCTTGAGTCCCAGTAGATTTGAATCATTGTAACTCTACTTTTCCAAGTTTAAGGCCCTTGTTTTGCAGTTGAAACAATGTGGGATAAAAAATAAGGAAGAGAAACTAGTCTTGGCCATACTCTCTAAGCTTGGTCCTGACTATTCAGTGTTTTTTTTTACCTTCCATGCCACCAAGTTGACAGCTAGAGCCTGGAAGATGCCTAAGCTTGCAGAGTTCATGGAATCCCTCACACAAAAGCAAGATAAGTTGGTGATGATGGGCACCATCAAACCTTCCAAAGACCAAGCTTTGGTTGCTATAGATTCAAGGGTGGATTCAAAAAGCAATAAAAAAGCTAAAAATCCACCCGAGCAAAAGAAAGACAAGTCCAAGTCTCAAGAGGAGCCCCAAGATTCCAAGAAGAACTCCCAGAAGAAGAAGAACAAAGGAGAAATGAGCAAGTGTGCATACTGCAGTAAGGGCCATCATCCTGAGAGCTCTTGTATGAAGAAGAAAATTGACATGTTGACCCAAATCCTAGAGAAGAATAACATATCCCTTCCTGATTGCTCAAAGAAGAAGGAAGGAGGATTAAATTTAGAAGACAGAGAGAGAGTACATGCCTTGGTTACTAGCACATCAAGCTCACCTAGCTTCATCATAGACTCTGGAGCTTCTAGACATATGCTTTCAACAAAAGAGACATTCTCCTCTCTTGACATGTCGAAATTTCCACCAATAGTTTTGGGAGATGACTCTCTCACCGACAGTTTTGGGAAGGGTAGGATTGATCTTGACCATGGTAGTTTCAATAATGTGTTGTATGTTCCAGGTCTTTCCTCCAATCTCTTGTCAGTGTATCAGATGAATCATACTAGGTCTCCAAAGAATTTCATATTCTCCCCTGATGATGTTGAAATCACTGAGATTTTGAATGGTAAAGTCATATCAAAAGGTGTTGTTGATCACACTTTGAATGTATACAAGTTTTCCAATTTTCTACCCTACTCAACCCCCTCTACTCTTCTGATTCATGCTAATGAAGCAAGAAAGATTTGGCATGAAATATTTGGCCATATTAACTATAAGTATCTTTCTGATTTGAGTGAAAAATATATGGTCATAGGGTTACCAAAGATCAAATTTTCTAAGGGAGTCTGTCAAGGTTGTATCCTAGGAAAACACCTAGAGCACAAGTATGAGAAAGCTAGTCATGAGAGAACCTCTACACCTCTTGAGCTGATCCAAAGTGACATTGCTGGTCCATTCCCTCATATGTCCATGAGTCAATCCAAATATGCACTAACCCTCATAGATGACTTTTCTAGGTATTGTTGGGTTCACTTCCTAAATCATAAGTCTGAATTTTTTTACCTCTTCAACGTCTTTAGAGCCTTGGTTTAAAACTAGTCTAGAAGGAAACTCAAGATCCTCAGATATGAAAATGATGGTGATTATGCCAAGTCTGAGTTCATTTTCTATTTTAAATATTCAAGTATTCATATGCAACATTCGATCCCTTACACACCACAGCAAAATGGTGGTGCTGAGAGAAAGAACAGATCACTGAAGGAGATGGCAACCGACATGGTGGAGGCTAAGAATTTTCCACCAAATTTTTGGGCTGAGGCTATAAATTGTGCATCCTACATCCAGAATAGGGTTCCTCATAATCATATTGATGGTATGACTCTTTTCGAAGCTTGGAGTGGGCACAAGCCAGATGTGACCCATTTCAAGATTTTTGGCTCAAAGGCTTGGGCTTGAATTCCAACTGAAAAGAGGAAGGATTTGCAACCCCAAAGCCAAGAGTGCCTATTTTTGGGTATTATAAATATTCAAAAGGGTACAAGCTAACAAAATTTATCACTAACAAATATTTCATTGAAAGAAGTGTTCAGTTTCAAGAAGAGCCTTTAGTAGCAGTTGAAGTTGGAGAGTCTTCTTCACCACCAGAACCATTGATTGTAAGTGGAGAGACTAATGATTTTTCTGATTCTGATATGTATGATAATGATTATTTGATTGCAGATCCTAATAGTCCTACAAGACCAAAATGTGCAGCAAATAGCATTCATGCAACTAGGGAACTAGCTGGAAATCCTAATGACGCTAGGAGGACTAGATCTCAATTTGAGAGTTCCTTTGTGTGAAAGATCTCCTATTTGCTGAGAATTTCTATCTTATGGTTGAATCAAATCCATATACATATGAATATGCAGCACATGATCCAAGATGGCAAACAGCCATGAAAGAATAATTCAGCTCGCTCCAGAAGAACAACACTTGGGAACTGGTTGATCTTCCCCCAGGGAGGAAGCTAGTTCAATGTAAGTGGGTTTTCCAGACTAAGTTTGCTACTAATGGTTCACCTTTGAAATATAAGGCAATATTGGTAGCCAAGGGATACTCAAAAGTACATGGTATTTACTACAATCAAACCTTTGCACCAGTGGCAAAGATGAACTCCATAAGGCTAGCTCTAGCCATTGCAGCTTCGAAGCAGTGGGAGGTACATCACATGGATGTGAAGTGTGCTTTCCTAAATGGAGATCTCACTGAGGATATTTACATGAAGAAACCTGAAGGGTTTGTTTCTAATCCATATTTAGTGTGCAGGTTAAATAAATCATTGTATGGGATCAAGCAAGCCCCCAGGGCTTGGTATGCCAAGATTGATGGCTTTTTGCTATCAGTGAGTTTTGTTCGATGCAAATATGATCCTAATGTCTATTTGAATCTGATTCATGGTTCTTTGATGATTATTTTCTTGTATGTAGATGACCTACTGATTACAAAAATTTCAAAGAAAGATATTGCCTCCTTGAAGGATGCAATGAACCATGCATTTTCTATGATAGATTTGGGATTGTTGATGTTGATTTAATTGTAACTTCGGAATGTATTCACTTGTATTTCTTATCTATTGTAACCCGATGTTTATTCTGGGATGTTATCATGTCATGTCATGCCCCAGTGTTCCGATCGGGAGAATCAATAATGTAAACAAGTCATGTCAAGTCATTGTGGGTAACCCTCTGATTATCTAAGGGTTAAAGTCCCCACAGTTCTGGGGAACTAGGGTTATTAGACTCTCCTAGTAGAGGTCGGCCCTAGTAGGGTTTTAGTCATGTTGGGATTAGTATAAATAGAGAGCTAGGCTCTCTATTTAGTACACATCACATACATGCTCAAGTGTAGCACATAGTTGAGGAAGGAGAAGACACTGGGGCTAGAGAATAAGAAGGTTACTGCCGTCTGGAGTGCATCTTACTGTTTTGGGGTTTTACCTTTTGTGCTGATTCTATCTCTGAGGAAGTTGTGGGGTTTTCTCCATTTATGGTTTCCCCAAGTAAAAACACTCTGTTCATTGTCTCTTGTGTTTGATTTTTGTGCTTGTTGTTCTCTCAGTTAAATATCCATATAATGCTAGCTTAAATGTTGAAAAACTAACATGGTATCAGAGCTAACCTGTGAAGAAGACACTGTGCAGCTGCGAGAACTAGGGATTCCTACTTTGTGGATATCTCTCCATATATTTTCAGAAAAATTAAGGTGGAATAACTCTCCTCCTTAGGGTGCATCTTTCTGTCGAAGCAGAATCCAATTCTGAGGTTTTTCAGTTTTGGACCCGACACTGCTGCCGAAAATTAGGGATTTTCACAGAAGAGGAATTTTCCAGTGAACCCAGGCCTAGATTGATCTCCTCCCCAAAATAGAATTTAGGGATAAATTTCAAAGCATTTGGATGGACAAAACTCTAGAAAAGCAAAACCCTAATTTGCTCCTGGACCAGCTCTGCAGGATTTCAGCTCAAAATTCAGATCTGACATCTTAACCTAGTAAGATCTAAAATATTTTGTATTTCCATTTTAAATTCTCAGTTAAGATGTCTCATCATACCAAGCTTGATGAAAAGCTTGAGGGAGTTGATAACTTCCGAGCTTGGAAGTATAGGAACTCCCTAGTCCTGGAAGAAAATGAATTAGACTCCTACATCCATGAGGAGGTTCCAGTTCCAGAGGGAGATAAGGCTAAAGCCTTGTGTAAGAAGAAGTTGGTTATGGAAAAGAGGATCATTGCTGATTCTATCAAGGATCACCTTATCCCTCAGGTGTCCTCTCTCAAGACACCTAAAGCTGTGTTTGATGCCCTAACCAAATTTTTTGAAGGGAAGAACATAAATCGGAAGAAGACTCTAAGAAACCAACTGAAGAATGTGAAGATTTAGAATGCAGAAACAATCTAGTCTTACTTCACAAGAGTCTCTCAGATCAAGGAACAACTAGAAGCAGTAGATGAAGAAGTGAAAAATGCAGAGATTGTGATGACTACCTTGAATGGTCTTCCTAGGTCATGGGATTCTTTCATCCAAGGAATCTGTGCTAGAAAGAAGTTAGTCAAGTTCAACAGACTATGGGAAGAGTGTTTTCAAGAAGAAGCATGGATAGCAGCTCGAGAAGAAAAGATGGGAAGTGAAGATCAAGCTCTCATGGTACACTCCAAGTCAACCAAAAGAAGATCTCGTCACCCTAGAGGTAAGCACTATCACAAAGATAACACTAGAAAATATTTTTCTATGGTCATATGTTATACATGTGATGAAGTAGGAAATTATGCAAAGAATTGTCCTAACAAACCAAAGCTATCAAAGAGGAGCAGCAAAAGAAGACATCATGCTCATGCTGCAGAGGATGATGAACCATCCAAGAAGAGAACCAGATATGAAAGTGAAGATTATTTAAGAGAGGATGAATATGTTTTATTTTCCGCTCTCATAGGTAACATTACTCATGGAAGTGATGATTGGCTTATAGGCAGTGGGGCCCCCAAACATATGACAGGATTCAAGGAATCCCTTATGAGACTATCAAAACACGAATCACCTCACAAGGTGAAGCTAGGAGATGACTACCAATATCCAATAAAAGGTAGTGGGGAATCTTCCTATAAGCTAGACTCTATAAAGTCTCTAACAATGAAAGAAGTATTGTTTGTGCCAAGACACAAGAAGAACCTCCTCTCCATATCGGCATTATATGCAAAAGGAATGAGGGTTTCATTCATAGATGGTCAAGTCATCATGTGGCCAAAAGGAAAGACTATCAATGATGCGGTGGTGATTGGAGAACAAGAAGGAGGATTGTACAAACTAAAGGGTCATCTAGAACAAGCCTTATTCCATGACACAGTAGATCCAAGTGAACTTTGGCATAGAAGGCTTGCATATGTGCATTACAGAGCACTACCTATTGCAAGCAAAGTTGTTGAAGGTCTTCCAAAAATCCAAGCAAAACATGATGGGGTCTGCAAAGGATGTGCGAAAGGAAAGAATACAAAGAAGACATTTCCAAGTAGTGAAAGGAAAGCAAAAGGAATCTTGGAAATCATCCACTTCGATGTATGCGGTCCTATGTCATCAAACTCACTAAGAGGGTATTCATATTATGTTTCTTTTATTGATGATTTTTCTAGGAAGACATGGGTTTATTTCATGAAGAACAAAGACGAAGTATTAAGAAAGTTCAAGGAATTCAAAGCCTTGGTCGAGAACCACACCGAAAAAAGAAGATCAAGACCTTTCGATCAGATAATGGCAGAGAATTCACTTCAAATGAGTTCAAAGAGCTATGCAAAGAATCAAGGATTAAGAGGGAGTTGTCTACTCCTTATAATCCACAATAGAATGGGATTGCGGAACGAAAGAACAGAACTATCATGGAAGCTGCAAAAGCAATGCTTCATGATCAAGACCTTCCTATGCATCTTTGGGTGGAAGCTTCCAGAATAGCGGTGTATGTACAGAACCGTACTCCACATAGAGTACTCGAGAACAAGACTCCTGAAGAAGTCTTCTCCGGTAAGAAGCTAGAAGTCAGCCATCTTAGAATATTCGGTTGTCCTGTGTACATACACATTCCAAAAGAGAAGAGGACTAAATTAGATCCTTCAAGAAAGAAGGGTATATTTGTGGGATACTCTGAAAGCTCGAAGGCTTACATAATATATTTCCCAGCATTCAAGAAGATTGATAGTAGCAGGGATGTGACATTTGATGAAGATACAACTTACAACAAATCCAGAAAGAAACCTGTTGAAGAATCCAAAGAAGCAGAAGCACGAAGAATTCATGATACAACCATGAATGAAGAAGCTCAAGAAGAAGATCGAGAATTTGAAGAACCACAAAGACCTATAGATACACCTCTAGAGAAGAATCCTCATAAGAGGAAACCTGCTTGGGTATGAGAAATTATCTAAGGTACAGAAAGATATGGGGCTCCAGAAGAGAATCACAGAGAAAGAAAGAGGACCAGATCCTGCTTCGGGTATGTAGCATTACTATGTGATTTCATTGATAAAGAACCTTCCAGTTATGAACAAGCGGCAGAATGGAAAGAATGGAAGGATGCTATGATCGAAGAATACCAATCGATCATGAAGAATGGTGTTTGGGATGTTGTCCCAAGACCAAAAGGGAAGTCAGTTGTAACTTCCAAATGGATCTACAAGATCAAACATGCTACAGACGGTAGCATAGAAAAATATAAGGCAATATTTGTGGCTCGGGGTTTCTCTCAGAAAGAAGGAATAGATTATGAAGAAACCTTTGCACCTGTAGCTAGATACACTTCCATCAGATCAGTACTTGCTCTGGCTGCAATGATAAAATGGAAGATACACCAAATGGATGCCAAGACTGCTTTCTTGAATGGTGTAGTGGAAGAGGAAGTGTATGTAGAACAACCACTTGGTTTTGAGACACATGACAGGGAGTCTCATGTGTGCAGATTGAAGAAAGCCCTATATGGTTTGAAACAGGCACCCAGGACATGGTACAGCAGAATTGACAGCTTTCTATCCAGTTTGGGCTTTACCAAAAGTAAAGCAGATTCCAACCTTTACTACAAGGTTGAATATGGCAACCCAGTGATGCTTCTACTGTATGTAGATGATCTATTTGTGACATGTATGGATAGGTTGATTGCTGATACAAAGAGAAAGCTTGCTGCCGATTTTGAGATGAAGGACTTGGGAATGATGCATTATTTTCTAGGTATGGAGGTGTGGTAGAGTGCGGATGGAATATTTCTTGGACAAGGGAAGAATGCAATAGAGATCCTAAAGAGGTTTGGGATGATGGAATACAAGGCTATGGCCACACCTATGTCATTGAACCTGAAGCTATTGAGTGATGCTTCATCAGATTCGGTTGATGCTAGGATGTATCATCAGATGATTGGGTCCTTGATGTACCTGATGAACATGAGACTAGACATTTGCTTTGTTGTGAACACCTTGAGCCAGTTCTTGACAGATCCGATAAATGTTCACTTGATTGCTGCAAAGCATGTTCTGAGGTACTTGAGGGGTACAGTTGATTATGGGCTCAAATACAATGCGAATCAGAAGATTAACCTGGAGGGTTATGTTGATTCAGATTGGGCAGGCAGTGCCATCGATAGGAAGAGCACTTCAAGGTGTTGCTTTAGTATGGGATCAGGTATGATCTCTTGGTTTAGCAGGAAGCAATCCTATGTGGCACTGAATACAGTTGAAGCAGAGTATGTCGCAACCTGTTTAGCTAGTTGTGAGGCAGTATGGCTAAGGAAGCTACTGTCTAAATTATTTGATCTCCAGATGGATGCTACTTGTATACATTGTGACAATTAGAGTTGCGTGAAGTTGTCAGAGAATCTAGTGTTCCATGACAAGTCAAAGCATATCGAGATCAAGTGTCACTATATCAGGGATATGGTGCAGAGGGGAGTAGTGAAGCTCTAGTATGTTGCGACAGACGATCAGATAGCTTATGTGTTGACAAAGCCACTAGCCAGAGTGAAGTTCGAGCACTTTAGGGAGAAGCTTGGTGTTCTCCAGATTGAGGTCCCTTCCAAGGGGAAGTGACGAGTCCAGAATCCATTCTAATGAACAGGTCAAATGTAAGGGCTGAACTATTCTATCATGGTGAGAGGATTGGTTCCTTCCATGTTAGATATGAGTGCTGAGATCCATAGCCATTCTGACAAGTAGGTCAGATGTAAGGGTTGAGCCATTCTATCATGGCTAAAGGATTAAGTTCCTCCCAGGTCAGATGTGAGTGCTAGCCATTCTGATGAGTAGGTCAAATGTAAGGGCTACCGCCATTCTAAGGAGTAGGTCAGATGTGAGTGCTGGTCATTCTGATGTAGGATGAACTCCTACATACACCCAGCATGAAAGAAGGCTAGCTCTATAGAACTTCTTGTGATGAGAAGAATCATGAGATAGCACATATGATGGTGACCAGAGAAGATCCAGATCGAGCTATGATCCAAATACAGTTATGATGACTCCGAGAGATCTAGATCGAGTGATGATCCAGATCCAGCAGTGATGATCTAGATCGAGTGATGATCCAGATCCAGTGATGATGATCCAGATCCAGTGATGATCCAGATCCAGTGATGATGATCCATATCGAGTGATCATCCAGATCTAGTGATGATGTTCCAGATTGAGTATGATCCAGTGATGTCCCAGATTGAGTATGATCCAGAGATGTTCCAGATCAAGTATGATCAAGTGATGTTTCAGATCAAGTATGATCCAGTGATGATGGTCCAGATCAAGTGATGATCCAGATCCAAATGAAGATGGCATGAAGATAAATATGACTTGAAGACAAGATGATTTGGAGATGTATATGACGAGAAGATCCAGAGAAGAAGACCAGTGATGAAAATTGTGTTGAGAGAATACCTTCCTAGTTAAGAGGGAGTGTTGATGTAATTGTAACTTCAGAATGTATTCACTTGTATTTCTTATCTATTGTAACCCGATGTTTATTCTAGGATGTTATCATGTCATGTCATGCCCCAATGTTTCAATCAGGGGAATCAATAATGTAAACAAGTCATTGTGGGTAACCCTCTGATTGTCTAAGGGTTAAAGTCCCCGCAATTCCGGGGCACTAGGGTTAATAGACTCTCCTAGTAGAGCTCGTCCCTAGTAGGGTTTTAGTCGTGTCAATATTAGTATAAATAGAGAGCTGGACTCTCTATTTAGCACACATCACATACACACTCAAGTGTAGCGCATAGTTGAGGAAGGAGAAGACACTGGGGCTAGAGAAGAAGAAGGTTACTGTTGTCGAGAGTGCATCTTACTATTTTGGGATTTTACCTTTTGTGCTGATTCTATCTCTGAGGAAGTTGCGGGGTTTTATCCATTTATGGTTTCCCCGAGGAAAAACACTGTGTTCATTGTCTTTTGTGTTTGATTACTGTGCTTGTTGTTCTTTCAGATAAAGATCCATATAATGCTAGCTTAAATGTTGAAAAACTAACAATTGAGCCAATTCTTGGGTCTCAAAATTGCTCAATCCCAACATGGAATCAAAGTACATCAGTCCAAGTATGCTCTATATTTTCTCAACAAGTTCAATATGAAATATTGCAAGCCAAGAAAGAATCCTTTCCTTTCAGGAGTTAAGCTTGAAGAAGCAGGTTCTTCTGCTATGGTAAATAATACACTTTATAGGCAGTTGGTTGGGTGTTTGCTTTATCTTACACACACTCAATATGACTTATCTTATGCAATTAGTGTGGCTTAGAGATACATGGATCATCCTCATGAGATCCACTGGAGAGTAGCCAAAAGAATCCTAAACTTTGTTCAAGGAACAAGAACTCATGGGATATTCTACAAAGCAAAATCTAATCTTGATTTGATTGGGTTTACTGACAGTGATTGGGCAGGTGACAACACAAATCAAAAGTCTACATCAGGATATGTGTTCATTCTTGCAAAAGGGCCAATCAGTTTGTCAAGCAAGAAGCAGAGTGCCATAGAACTCTCATCTACAAAAGCAGAGTATAGAGGAGTTGTAAATGCAGCAACTCAATGTTAGCGGTTGCAGGGGATACTTGGAGAATCTGGCTTCGAATTAGAGTTTTCAACTATTCTATACTTTGATAATCAGAACACCATTCGAATCTGCAATGATCCAATTCAGAGACAACGAACCAAGCACATTGATATCCATATGCACTACATCAGATAGCTTGTGCATGATGGTACCATAGATCTACTCTTCTGTGCATATTCAGAACAAGTAGCATACATCTTCACCAACGTTTTTTTGTGAGAATACCTTCAGCAATCTCAAAACACTTCTGAGGATTTCTGATCATGCTATGAAGCATGATTGATGACAATATTTCCAAATTTTGTTTTTCATGTCCATGTTTAAGGGAGGATTTTCCCATTAGGTTTTTTCCTCTTTCCTTGGTTGTATGGACAAGCAGTATGTAAAGGGCGACTAAGCCTTGTTTCTAGGCCCTATAGTTTTCTGATATTTACTCATAAATTTAGGCTTAAGGGGGGGTGTTAGAATAATCAACCCATAGTTACCTACATTAGACATTAATTTAATTTTTTTTGTCTTATTACTTAGTTTCCTAGATTCCATTCTATGTTAACTTCCTTCTACATGACCCAGAAGTCAACACATGATAAAACTGAGTCATGGAGCACTTGGGAAACATCTTGGAAACCCAATTTAGCATATCTTCTTTATTCTATATTCTCTAAAGTGCATATCCGCTTTTTCTGAAAAGCGGCCTTGTTTTATTTCTGATTTAAGACAAAAAGGAAAAGCTAGACTAGGTGTAGTTGAATTTTTTTTCCCCACATCATCCTCCCTCCTTTTATCCAAACAAAAGAATTTATGAGTTTTCTTTCCATCCCTCTTTATCTTTCCCACTTGACTTAGCAAATTCGTGAGCATCTACCAATATTTGGAAACTGCTTTATGCACCTATGGGGGATTTGATTATATTTGGTAAGCCTTCTTTTGACTATTTCGAATGGCATATTTATGCATTCGATTATCTTATGTAATTATATATTATAGCAACCTATTACTTCATAAGGTTGGCTATTGTACACTTACTCAATACAATTTAGTGTTATGCTCCAATTTCAGTCTCCTTTGGTGTTAATTTGGCATGTTTGATTAGCAATTTTGTGAGAGTAATTGTTCTATCTCTTGGGTTCAATTTCCACATTAATCTCTTGAATATTTGTTTATTTTTATGCTAGATATGGAGAAAAAAATTAAAGGTTTATTTTTAAGACAAGGATAAGTAGTGAGGAAAGTGAACCCTCATTTTTAATCCATTGTGTGTCCTATACTTTGTCAATGATGACACAAAGGTGGCTTTGCATTAACTTCAAACCATTGACTTTGCAATACCTATGTAGGAGAATATGTTTAAATTTTTAAAACAAGTCCATCATATCAAAACCTCCTTCTCTCCTTAATAACATAATGGAACAAACCCCAAATTTGATAATGGGATAGGTGTTCATGTCCATTGGAACCCTAATAAATATTTCTATAATATATAGGTAAATTAAAGGGCTAAAATTTTTCTATATAAACTATGGCATATGTTTTAGCAATAAAGAATAGTTATTGTCATAACATAGAATAATATGAACACGGGTATATACGTTGTAACTTGGACTCGATATAGTAGTCTAGAACTAGTCCTCATAAACAATAATTCAATTTTAATATATATTTATTGCATAGATACGTTTAGATTGTCTCAGAACATGAAAAATTGAATCCATGTCTATAGGTTGGTCCTGTTATAAACTGTCATCTTGAATCCACGAATAATCTAATAAGCAAACAACTTCCCTACACATCGAGTGTGAAATCCCTACCCTCCATTTAGCCATTGAGCTTCTTCTTGATACTACCCTATTAAAGCTTCTACCCATGTAACTGATAGAATATTGTTGTATTTGCAGAGGAAAATAGCAGTTCATTAGATAAATCTTTAGAGACATTTAAGACTTCATCCATTGATACAAATCTAAACAAAATCCCAAGTGTTTCATCGTAAATTCAAAAAAACTAGGGATTTCACTGTAAAATCAAAACCCTGTGTTCTATTGACAATAGGTGCATTACGAATTGATCCAAATTTTATTTTCTATGGGATCTCATGGGCTTACCTATTTATCCATCAGAACCATGAACTATGAACAATGAGCTCCAACCATGAAATGTGAACCGTGAGCTCCAACCGTGAAATGTAAACTATGAGATCCAACCCGTGAGCTCCAAGCATGAAATATGAACTGTCAAATCCAACCATTGACCTACAACCGTGAAATCCAACTAGTGACTTGCAATTGTAACCGTTAAATGTGAACCATAAGCTTCAACCTGTGAGCTGCAACCGTGAAATGTGAATTGTGAGCTCCAGCTAGTGAGCTACAACCGTGAAATCTGAACCGTGAGCTCCAACTATGAAATGTGAACTATGATCTCCAATCCGTGATCCAACCGCGAAATCCAACCAGCGAGCTGCAATTACAACCGTGAAATGTGAACCATGAGATCCAACCAGTGAGCTGTAACCGTGAAATGTGAACTGTGAAATGCTAAACGTCAATATGAATATAAAGGATTAGAATGACTAGAAGAGGTTTAAACTGTACCTATAAATATTATGACAATACTTAAAAGGATCATTAAATACCTCGACATACATGTAGGTGTTGAAATGATTCGTTGGTTACATTGGGTTCATAACTTCACCTAATGTTGAATCATTCAAAGTAGGATAAGGTAGTAGTAGTTTAGTTAGTTTAGGAAGTTTTCATGCTTTCTAGAATAGATTTTCTATTTTGTTTTATTTCATGTTTAATAACATACTTCAACTAGTATATCCTTATGTTCACTAGTATGTTAATCTAGGTGTTTGTGTTCCTTATGATCACTAAAATTTGGCTCTCTTTCTAGTTTCTAATTATTTTTATTCCTTTTTAAATATTTTCTTCATTTTTAGGATCATATACACATTAGCTAAAGAAATAGGATCAATTTTTTAATATTATCTCCCCACCTTTCATGTTGGAAAAGGTCACTATGAAGAATCCTTTAGAATTGAGCTTGACATGAACCTATACTTCATGATTTCAGCTGGAATATCACAAATGTTATCCATTGTTATTTGGATGAGGATGAGGAGGATGAGGAGGATGAAAAGGTGATGATGATGATGATGATGATGATGATGATGATAATGATGATGATGATGAGGAGGAGGAGGAGGATGAATATGATAATGATGATAATTATGACGATGATGATGATGACAATGTCAACTATGGGGATGATGATGACGATGACGATGACAATGACAACGATGAGGATGAGGATGGGGATAACGATGATGATGAGGACGATAATGACAATGAGGATGAGGATGATGATCACGATAATGAGGATGAGGATGAGGATGAGGATGACAATGAGAAGGTTATGATGAGGATGATGAGGATGATGATGATGAGCAGGAGGAGGATGATGATGATGATGACGACAATGATGATGATGATGATGATGATGATGATGATGATTATGATGATGATGATGATGATAATGCCAATGATGAGGATGATGAGGATGATGATGAGGATGATGAGGATAATGATGATGATGATGATGAGGATGATAATGACCATGAGGATGAGGATGATGATGACAATGATGATGATGATGATCACCACATGATGGTGATGATGATGAGGAGGACGATGAGGACAATAATGACTATGAGGATGAGGATGATGACAATGACTATAATGACGATGGGGATGAGGATGAGGATGGGTATGATGAGGATGATGAGGACAATAATGACGATTGGGTGTTTGCTTTACCTTACACACACTCCAACTGATATTTCTTATGTAGTAAGTGTGGCTTCAAGATACATGGATCAGCCTCATGAGATCCATTGGAGAGCAGCCAAAAGGATCCTTAACTTTGTTCAGGGAACAAGAACTCATGGGATCTTCTACAAAGATAAATATGATCTTGATTTGATTGGGTTTACTGATAGTGATTGGGAAGGTGACAACACAGATTGAAATTCAACATCAGGATATGTGTTCATGCTTGCTAAAGGACCAATCAGCTGGTCAAACAAGAAATAGAGTGCCATAGCATTCTCATCTATAGAAGCAGAGTACAGAGGAGTTGTAAATGCAACAACTCAATGTTTATGGTTGTAGGGGATACTTGGTGAGTGTGGCTTCGAATCAGAGTTTTCAACTATCATCTATTGTGATAATAAGAGCACCATTAGAATTTGCAATGATCTAGTTTAGAGACAGAGAACCAAACACATTGATATCCATATGCACTACATCAAACAGCTTGTGCATGATGGCACCATTCACCTACTCCTCTGTGCATCTTCATAACAAGTAGCAGACATCTTCAACAAATTTTTTTGTGAGAAGACATTCAGCAATCTAAAATCACTGCTGGGGATTGCTGATCATGTTGTGAAGCATGATTGATGACAATATTTTCAAATTTTGTTTTACTGTTCATGTTTAAGGGAGGATTTTCCCACTGGGTTTTTGCCTCTTTCCTTGGTTAAATGGACATGCAGTATTTAAAGGGTGACTAAGCATTTTTGCTAGGACCTATAGTTTTTTGATATTTACTCATGAAGTTAGGCTTAAGGGGGGGTTTTAGAATAATCAACCCACATTTAGCTACCTTTGACATTAATTAATCCATTTTTGTCTTATTTTCCTAGTTTCCTATATTCCACTCTATGCAAGTTGTCTTCCACATGTCCTAGAATTCAAAATTGCTAAAATTGAGTCATGGAGCACTTGGGAAAACTCTTGGAAACCATATTTAGCATGTATTCTTTATTCTAGATCCTCCCTAGCGCATATCTTCTTTTTCTGCTAAGTTTCCTGCTTTATTGAGATTTACGGAAAAATGTAAAGTAAGGCTAGGTGTAGTTGACTTGTTTTTTTCCCTCATAATCCTCCATCCTTTTCTCCTAATAAAATAATGTATGAGTTGTCTTTCCATCCCTTATTATCTTTCCTACTTTAACTTTTCAATTCATGAGCCTCTAAGTGGATTTGGAAACTGCTTTATGCACCTATGGGAGATTTGACTAGATTTAGTAAGCCTATTTTTTGACTATTTAGAATGGCATCCTTATGCATTCAAATCTCTCATGTAATTATATATTTCATCAGCCTATTAGTTCACAAGGTTGTCTATTGTACACTTATTCAATACATATTAGTGTTATGCTCCAATTTCAGTCTCCTTTGTTTGTAATTTTGCATGTTTGATTAGCAATTTTGTGAGTGCAATTGTTCTATCACTTGGGTTCAATTTCCACAGTATGGGCACTGGGTTCATGGACATAGTGGTATATCAAAGGTAGTTGAGTTCATAGCATTTCTCCTCCAATGCGGAAGGGGATGTTACATTTTGGTATCAAAGCTAATGGTTACAACATTGGGCCTCGATGGGCCAAGAGAATAGCTTTTAGAGTTATTGGTTGAAACATTACAACTCGCAGTGTGTTTAAATTCTGAAATTTTTATGTAGTTAACAATGATTTTTATTAACACATTTTTTCAGATTCATAGGGAAGATTGGAAGAGTTGTTTTTTGGATCGGCCATGAGAACCTATAGCATGAATGATGCACACTATGGGCATGAGGCAGATTCCATGGGGGAAAAAATTCAAGTTGGAAATGTTAATACAGAGTCTAATGGAAGGAGATATCAAGAGACTCCGTCAGATTTTGAAGCCACCATGAGAAGCCTAAGGGTGGAGATGAAAAGTTATAGAGAAGACAATGAAAGAATGATTAAATCTCAAGAAGAGAAGAATCAGCTAAATGCATCCATACTATAGAGTTTGACAGACATCCAGAGGCGGATGAACTCTAAGCATCAGACAGTAAATCCAGAAGGGAGTAAGAGTGATGCTAGAAGAAGAAGGAGGTCTTATAGCGGATCATCTGACTCTAAAGGATCCACTGAGGGTTCAATTTCTTCATCTCACATAGATAATAGAAAGAGACATTACCGAAATAGTTCACATGATGAATTTAAGAAGGAAAGAACTCCCACCTTCAATGGTGAGGTAAAGACTAGTCAAGAAGTTGAAGCTTGGCTCCTTGGGATGAATAAATATTTCCAAGTCCAAGACTACTCTGGAAATATGAAAGCTAAGGTATCTGTATTCAATCTGAATGGCAGAGCTTCTATATGGTGGGAGTACCTTAGACAAGTGAAGAAGATCATTGAAAGGAATATTGTGTGGAAGCAGTTCTAGATATATTTCAAGTAAAACTACCTCTCTGATAGGTACTATGATGATAAGATTAAAAAATTCCACGAGTTGAGATTGGGGCAGTTGACCATGGAAAAGTATACAAATAAGTTCATGGAGCTATTGAGGTATGTCACATACATCGAGGATGATAAAGTGAAAATCTAGTGTTTTCTAAGTGGATTACCTCAGTCTTACAAAGACATAATTGAGTTTGATGAACCTAGAACTCTAGAAGAGGCTATCAGGAAGGATAAGTATTGCTATGATCGGAACAAAGGAAAACCTGATATCCACAAGGCATGGAAGGACAAGATGAATGAAAATTTTGACCAAAGGAAGAAAGGTTTCAAACCTCCTCACTTTTGAAATCAACAGAGGAAAACATCACAAGCGGTGAATCAACCAGCTAGAGTGATGGGAGAAAAGCCAAGAGATCTTAGAGGGATCAAAGAACCACTCTAATATGGAGATGTGGAGGATCCCATACGCTCAGGAACTATCCACTGGAGAATGGGTATGTAAGGAAATCTCACAACATTCAAGAAACAGAAACTGTGGTTCAAGTAGAAAGGTCTGTCCCTAGAATTTATGCAGTGCTGGAGGACCACTAGGCAGATCATCAATCAACGGTGGTTGAAGTTGAAGATAAGATTGCTAAGAAATCTCTTTCTATTTTGATTGACCCTGGATCTACTCACAGTTATATTACTCCTAGAGTGGTTGAGATTTTTTCTTTAATAAGTTAAAGCATATCAATTCATGGTTAGTTCATCTAGCCACTGGAACCATGAGAAAATTTAGTGATGTGGTATAGAAATGTCCATTAGAGATGGATGGGTTAGTCACTTGTACAGATTTGAATGTTCTACCATTTTGTTCCTATGATATTCTCATTGGAATGGATTGGTTAGAAGTGCACAGAGTAAATATTGACTATTACAAGACTTTTGAATGCATGGATGAAGAAGGGAACCCAAGGGTTGTAAGAGGCATTCCAAAGGTGATTTCTCATAAGAAGATTTCAACAATGCAGTTGAAGAAGTTTTGTAGGAAAGGTTACCAGTTGTATGTAGCCCATGTTTTAGAGACAACAAAGAATGAAACTCCTGGGTTGGAGGACTTTCATGTATTACAGGAATTCAGGGATCTCTTTCTTGAAGAGATTCTAGGACTTCCTCCAAAGAGGGCCATCTATTTTACAATTGAACTTGTGCCAAGTGAAACACCAGTGTCCAAGATACCCTACAGGATGAGTACACCAGAATTGGTAGAGATGAAGATGAAACTGCAAGAGTTGTTGGAGAAGAAGTATATCAGGCCAAGTGTGTCCCCTTGGGGAGTACCACTATTTTTTGTGAAAAATAAATATGGTACACTCAGATTGTGTATTGATTACAGATAACTGAAAAAATTCACTATGAAGAATAAATACCCTTTACCTCGAATTGATGACCTCTTTTATCAAATGAGAGGAGCAAATGCATTTTCCAAGATTGACTTGAGGTATGGTTACCATCAGGTAAGGATCAAGGATAAAGATATTTATAAGACATCCTTTAGAACAAGGTATGGACGCTAAGTTTGTAGTGGTACCATTTGGTCTCAGAAATGCACCAACTACATTTATGTGTCTTATGAATAGTGTTTTCAACAAGAATTTGGACAAGTTTGTTCTTGTCTTCTTAGATGACATTCTTATTTATTCTAAGAATGAAGTAGAGAATGAAGACCATTTGAGAATGGTATTACAATTTCTGAGGGAGCATAAGCTATATGCCAAGTTGAGGAAATGTGACTTCTATAAATATAGGATTCATTATTTGGGTCACATTATCTAAGAGGAGGGAATATTTGTAGACCCTGAGAAGATTGAGGCCATTATGAATTGGCCTACCCCAAGAAATGTGACAGATGTAAGATATTTTATGGGCCTTGCAGGATACTACAAGAGGTTCATTGAAATACAAGGTTTCACATTCAATCACCTCTTTGCAAAAGAATCGGATAAAGTTTGAATGGACACCAAGATGTGAAGAAAACTTCCAGCAGTTGAAGAATCTTCTTACAAGTGCACCAATTCTAAAAATTGCAGACCCAGAAAAATATTTTGTGGTGTATACTGATGCATGTAATCAAGGACTTAGAGGAGTTCTTATGCAATACAACCGCGTGGTATGTTATGAGTCTAGAAATTTGAAGGATCGTGAGAAGAACTAGGCCACTCATGATTTAGAACTTGCAGCCATAGTACATGCTCTGAAGATGTGGAGGCATAATTTAATAGGCATAAAATTTGAGCTAAGGATAGACCACTATGGTTTGAAGTATTTGTTTGATCAGAGAACTCTAAATGCTAGGAAATATAGATGGATGGAGTTTTTGTGTGAGTTTTATTTTTAAATCAAACACATAAAAGGAAAAGAAAATAAAGTGGCTGATGCACTCAGTGGGAAGATACATGAAATGCATGTGGCATCTCTTAGTATTTTCCAACCAGATTTGAGACAATAGATTGTTAATCATACTGCTGAGGATGAAATGTATGTGAAAATAAAGGAAAATTTGCAGCAACAAAGTCTTGAAAAGAAGTATGAGGGATAAAAATTGGAAGAATATGAAATTCTTACTTATAAGAACATAATTTCTATTCCAAATGTAGCATATTTGAGGAGAATCGTTATGGATGAAATCCATCAAGCTCCATATCCTAGTCACCCAGGATATCAGAAGACAATTGCTATAGCCAGAATGCAGTATTTTTGGCTAGTAATGAAAAAGGATATTGCTGATTATATTTATAAATGCATGAAATTTCAGCAGGTGAAGGTTGAGCATCAACACCCAACAGGTTTGTTGCAACCTTTTCCAGTTCCAGAATGGAAATGGGCAGTGATTTCCATGGATTTTATTATAGGATTATCAAATACTACAACACAACATGATTCCATCATGGTTGTGGTGGACAATTTGACGAAGGAATCACATTTTATACTGGTCAAGTCCACATTTAAGGATGATGGCATTGCAAATATTTTCATGAAGGAAATATCCAAATTGCATGGATTTCATAAGGCAATAATTTCTGATAGGGATACCAAGTTCACTTCCAAGTTTTGGAAAATTCTGTTTGCAGATTTGGGTACAAAGATGAACCTCAACACTGCCTACCATCCTCAAACTAATGGTCATACAGAGAGGGTGAATCAGGTGCTTGAAGACATGCTTTGCATGTATGCAATGGACAAGCCAACCAAGTGGGAGGATTATTTGACCTTGGTAGAGTTTGGCAATAATAATGGTCAGCAAGCATCATTGGGGATGAGTCCATATGAATTTTTGTATGGAAGAAGGTGTAGGACACCAATGACTTGGGATAATCTAGTGAACAAGATTGTGCTTGGTCCAAACTTTCTCAAGGAAATGGAGCAAGAGGTTCCAAAGATCAAGAAGAACTTGAAAGCATCCTAGGAAAGACAGAAAAGCTATACTGATAAGTGTAGAGTGCATAGAGAGTTCAATGTTGGTGATCATGTGTATCTTAGAATGAGGGCAAGGAAGATTTCCTTGAATCTTGAAAGTTTTTCCAAGCGATCACCTAGATACTATGGGCCATTTGAAGTGCTTGAAAGAATAGGGCCAGTTGCATATAGACTTGCATTGCCTACTATCACTAGATCTCATAACGTTTTTCATGTTTCTTTACTTAAGAAATATGTACATGACCTAAACCATGTGATTGATTGGGAAGGGATCCAGGTGGAAACCAAGGGATAGTTCCAAACCGAGCCATTGCGCATCCTCGACAAGAAGGTCACAGTGGTTCGGAATCGAGCCATGGGACATGTAAAGGTGCACTAGGAGCACTATTGTTATGAAGAGGCTACATGGGAGCTGGAGGATACCATGCGATTGGAACATCCACCTTTGTTCAATTTTGTAAAGCACAGAGGATAGTGCTAATGTAAGGGGGAGGGGAATTTAATACCCCAGTTTTGACCCCATGGTATTAAATTGTACATGATGTGTAAACTGTATTGGAATAATGGAAAGGAGCTCAAGGCCAAGGACATGCCATTGATTTTGTGTTGTGTGTATTGGTGATTAGGGTTGATACCGATGGTTATAGTGCTAAGTCTAGCACAATATATGTTTTGGAACACCATGTAAATATACAATTAATAAAAATACTACAACTAGCTTATGCATTGCAACGTGAAAGATATGGGGGCATGATTTCAAAAGGAATAAGGAGGGGAGTTAGTCAAACTCTTGATCCAATAGGGTGAGACCAAATTTCAATGGGGGGAACCCATGAACCCTCAGCTACCTTTTTGTCCTCTGTCCTCAATCATTTATTTCTTCCAAAAGTTGGTTGAGGAAGTTAATGCCTTGGGCAGAGAAAGGCATGTCAGTATCATTGTGTTTCTGAGAAGACCTACAAGTATGTAGTATGGGAAGCTGTGTTCTTGCTTCTGAAGAAAGTAATCATGGGGATGCGTGCCCAATTTGTATTTCCTCAATTGCAAGGAGGTGTTTAGGTCATTATTCCCATCGATGGGTTCCTTAGCATTCATTCGATCATTCAACATTGTTCATTCCATTGATTGTTCATTTTGGAGATGCACATTATTTGTGTTTCACTACCCTAAGTCACGGAAGAGTGGTTCTACTATGTTTCTGTAGAGGGAATCCTATGTTGCCGTGTCTCCTTATGTTTGTTGTTTTGTTTCTCTGTTTTTGGGTATAAAATGTATACAAGACTAAGGAGTGGAAGAGATGAGGAATGGGCTTGATAAACCTAGTGCAGAAAGGAACCTCACAAGAGGATAAGAGTGGCTGGTGAATCTTCACTACATGCCCCGAAGAGAACTGGAAGGGAAGGCATAACTCGAGGGAATATGTACCATAGAAGGGAATGCTTCCTTGTGTTGGGGTACAGGTAATGTGGATGTCGAGCCAGATAGTGTTGAAATATTGTAACTTTGAAGAATATTCTATATGTATCTTTTGTGGTCCCCGATGGTCCTACTGGGAGAACCACTTGTATTATATTGTACCCTAATGCTTCTAATAGAAAGAACTAATAAGACTCATGAGGTTGTCCCCTCTAATTGTAAAGGTGGGTCATTAGCACCCCAGTGTGGTTACTTGAGCCTACATGTGTAACTTGAGCTTACATGATTAACTCGAGCCTACATGTCGGATGTGTTAATTGAAGTGAACGGATTAATATAAATAGAGGTGTAGCTCTCCTCATTGGAGACACACACACTCACTTGAGTAGTGCACTTGTGGAGGAGAGAAGTACCTGGAGAAGGAGGAGGATCAGGTTTTTGATCTCCTTGCTGGTTTTATCTTTTACCTTTTTGGGGCATCTATATTGAGGAAGCTTTTGCTGGGATTTTCCCTTTAGGGTTTTCCTAGGATAAATCTGTGTTGTTCTTGTGATGCTGTTTCTTTCAGTGATCCTGTGAATATGATTTTGTTATGAAAATGAAATGAAATATTGATTTCTTAGCTAAGCATATGAAAAGTTAACATGGTATCAGAGCTAACCTGAATAGGACAGCTTTCACAAGGAAAAATAGCCCTCTCTCTCTCCCCAGAAGAAATTAGGGCTTCTTACAGAAGAAGAAATTTTGAGTGAGCCTAGCATAGGATTTCTCTCCTCATGAAAATCAAAGTTTAGAGACCTGGATCAATATTTTTGGTTGGGTGAAACTTCGAGAAAGTCAAACTCTAGTTTGACCCCGAGCCAGAAAAACCCTAAATACTAAAATTGCTAAGTTTTGGTACATTCACTATATCGCGAGATTGGCAAAGGATCAGGAGCTAAAAATTGTAGAGGCTGAATATAAGATCCCGATGTAAATTGTTTCCAAAATTTAGCTTCATATTCTCTATATTTTGGGAGATATGATCCCTCCAAGTTATGGTTCCAGCCTCTTCCAGAATTCATCCGTAAACAGGACACCTCGATAAAATCGCTATAGCTTGGGATACCTAGGTCCAAATGGAATTATTGAAGATGTTATAGAAAAATCACGGAATTTAATTGATATGGTATGAATATTAGACTCAGAAGATAAACCAATGACACGTGGCATGCTGTACAACTTCGCTGTTCTGAACAATACTTTAACAGGTCACCCTAGAAAAATGATCATAAATCCCAATTGGTGAAATCAATTATGATGAAAAATATGGTGTTGGATCAGGAACATGTGAGGTTACCGCAGTGAGAAATTTCAGACATAAAAAAGCAGTAATTTCAGAGCTATCATATAAATAGTGACAGGAATTTCTACAGAAGAAATTAGAAAACTAGGGCTTCTTGTTCCGGGAGCTTCCCTCCACTGTTTTTAGAAAAGGAGTACATTGGACAGCTCCATTTGAAGATATCTATATTTATATGCAATCAGATCTGAAATATTCCAAGTTTTAAATATTAGGGTTTCTCTAACAAGCCCTAGATCAGCCAGCTCTAGAAGCAGGATGGACACCTCAAATCGGTAAGATCTAATCTTTTGCTATTTTCATTTGAGGTTCTCATTTCAAAGTGATATATCACACCAGTTGACAACTTCCAAGCATGGAAGTATTTTATCTCTTTGAATAAAATGAATTGGACACCTACATGCGTAGAGAGGTTTCAGTTCCATATGTAGATGAGGCTCAAAGCCTTACACAAGAAGAACTTGATCAAGGCCAAGAAGATCATTGTTGATTCAATCATGGATCAAATTATACCACAAGTGTCTTCCCTAAAGACACCGAAGATGTTTGATTCCTTGATCAAGCTATTTGAAGATAAGAACTTAAATCAGAAGATGGCTTTGAGAAAAGAGTTGAAGAATATGAAGATCTATAATGCAGAACAACTTGAAGCGGTAGAAGAAGAATGTATGCCAGAAGTAAGTGATTACTTTCAGCTTCACTAATAAGAAGAGAAGAAGAAGATGGGAGAAATTGAAGATCAAGCTCTCACCATTCAAAGAAGATCCCTCAAGCGATGAGGAATATGAAAAACTCAATTCTTGAAGAATAAGAGATTCTTGAAGAACCTCTTATTCATCTTATCATTTGGATAAGATATGATGATTTCATGAATGAAGGAGATGATAAAGCAGAATGATCAAGATGGAGTCTACCCATGAAACAAATAAAAGATAAGTATTCAGTTGCCATGTCATGATATTGTTTTGTTATACATTTTATTATATTCAGTTGATGTGTTATGCATGATAGATTGTTTACATTAATACTACTAATATGCTTGTGATGGGTAAGTAGCTCATGGCACTATACAACTCTCTAGTGGTACTTATCAAACCTCTTTGTTGACATATTGGATTAGTGCACAATCTCAATGATGTCATGGTAGAGATGGAAGGCATCTAGAAATTTTCTGTGAGATATGGATGAATGTTGTATTGGATAAATAGTTGCATGATGCATAATAATTTGTCGATATGCATATGTTTCATGAAATAGTTCTAACCATGCAACTAGTGCATTTGAATTGTAGGAAAGGTCCTGTACAACCTCCTACAATAAAAGAAGGACGAGACTTGTTCCGAAGAACAAGTGATGACAATCTAATAAACATGAATCTGAAGCTCCCAGGGTCAGAGACACCATGATGGAAGAAAGAGATTCAGAAAGCGGTAAATCCACCTCAAAGCATGAAGACCACCATGGGTATGAGAGATAACTCAAGCTGAAGAAAAGAATGCTATAAAAGAAACTATGATCAAAGAATAATAGTTGATCATGGGGAGTGATGTATATGACATGATTTCAAGACATAAAGGGAAGTACATAGTATCCTCCATATGGATCTACAAGAACAAGTGTACAAAGAAAGGTTCGTGATTTGCCTCAGAAAGAATAGACTATGACATGACATACTGTATTGACCAGTATATATCAAGCATAGAACCACCTGTATAGAATGAAGAAAGAAGATAATACTCCACTTCAGGGGGAGTGGCTATAGAAGATATTTGAGTTCGACACGGTACAACGTGATGGACAACTTCTTGATGGATCGAGACTTTACCAAGAGTAAAGTGGGTTCCAACCTTCAAAGTTGAATCACTAGTGGAAAATGAGAGATTAGTGACCAGGAGACCAAAAAATTTGGTCACCACAATTTTTTTCAAGGGATAAATGACCAAAATTGATAAATTTAAGTGATTTAACTAAAAAATACCAAGATAAATGACCAATTTTGGTCACTGGATAAAAACCAACTGAAAATGACCAAGATAAATGACCAAATTTGGTCATGGGATATCTAGACTAAAAATGACCACATGACAATTGGTCATTTATTTGGTCATTTTTTATTCTTGCGATCTTCTTATCACTCCTAATTAATTAATTATGATTAATAACGTAATTTAATTAAATCAGGCATAGTACTACTTAATTAATGTGTTTAAAATAAGTTTCATTGAAAATATATCATTTTTTCATGTAGAAATTAATTAAGAGTATTCAATTGTTAAAAATTGTAAAAATTTGAAAGAACAATATTTTTTTGCATTTTTTTGATTAAAATATTTAATAAACTTTTATTTGTCAATTGAAATACAATTATTTATATTGTCTTTCATTTGTCAAAAGCAATATAAATAATTGAAATTAAAAACCCTTGCAAATACGCAAGTATATATAAACCTACCACATATAGCTTTACTAACACATAGCTTTACTATTTATGCCTTTTAAATTGAAATTAAAACCCCTTGCAAATACCTGGATATGAACCTACCACACATAACTTTACTATTTATTCCCACCCACATGCAACTAATGAAACTTTACACACTTCTTGCTTGCGCCTTTAAGTTATACTAGGTTAACATTAATTGGTTGGTTGCTAATCTAATTAAAGAGCAGGTTGTCACAATAGCTTGAACAAAACTTCTATAATAAAGCTCTATTTTTTCAACAATTTTTTTTTCTTGATAATTTATGTAAAATGATTTAACAAAGTTATTATTTATTTGAAAAAAAATAAGTAAATTATTTTTGGTTTATTTCATTTGAATTGTGTTTTCTTTTAAAATTAAGATACAACATGAAAAAAATATTATAAGAAATATATTGCATCTATGGGATGGATAAAAGGGAAGAAGATGAATATTAATACTGGGATGGATAAAAGTGAAGAAGATGAATATTAAACCACAAACAAACACGTTACAACTGGAAAATAAACCAGTGATAGCGGTTACTCTGTTCGTTTTGGCCAAATATAATTAAAAGGTATGAAGTATTCACCTTTTTTCCTCTTTTGAGTCGAGCCCCTTCAGAGTTGATCACCGCCAAGATGAAGAGCGAGCCACGTGGGGAAAATAGAGGGGTTCGTTTGGTGGTTTCACTTTCTTTCCCCATTTGGTCAGTCGAGCCCCTTCCAATTTGATCAGTGCCGACATGATGAAGAGTGAACGGCTTGGGGAAGAACAAAGGGTTCATACGGTGGTTTCCATTTTGGACAGCTTGTCCTGGAGTTTATTCTGGTAATTGCTATGGTAATTCGTGGGAGATTTTGTTATTACAGAAATAGAATGTTGATGCTGGTTAATTGGCGGGAGGGGAGTGATATTTCTGGGTTAGTATATATCCACCAGTGATAGCCTCTGCAATGGAGATGAAGAGGGCATCAGACCAGATGTGGAGGCTTTTGAAGAGGCGCGCAAGGACATCTTTAGTTGCAGAGCTGAAATCCTCCAGTTCTTTCCAGGTAAGTCAAATTCTTCTGATATATTTGCATCTAGTGTTAAACTGTTAGGGATTAGTTGTTAAAATTTTTCTGGATACTCTCCAAGTATACAAAATCCTCAAATTGTCAAATTCCTCACCTTGAGTTGGTCAAGGCCAGCTTAAGCGATACCGTGCTGCATATAATGTTCAGATTGATCTGAGCGTTTCTGTAATCCTTCTGTCAAAAGTGTGCACCCGAGCGCGATAACTAACTAAGGTTGGGTAAGTGAGGTAGAAAGGTGGTTAAAAGTCAAGGTTGTTGGTTGCAATAGTTGGCATTCAAATTCATCCAATACACCAGTTGAACTAGGGTCTTCCCTCAAAGCAAGAAGGGTTTGGTGTGGTGAAGTGGTTGGATTCAGGATTAAAGCGTATCTGGCTACTTCAATGCATTAAGATTTGAATAGAAAGCTAAGTTTGGATTCTTTCCATTACCCAAATGAGCAGCGCAGAGTCATCTTCCTGAGGTCGTGAGTAAGGAACTTGTTGCCTTAAGCTAATTTATAAAATTCAGTAAGGAAGAAGCAAAAAATGAATTTTAACAGTATACATAGAACCTTAATATTAACGCCTTTGTTGCATCTTTTAACCCTGCTTTCATAGATCTACAGAGTTTCCTAAAGATGTAGATCAAAAAATTCCGTTCTTATTAAAATAACCTA